>JAMYXO010003871.1:0-10000 GCA_033310375.1 Conus canariensis | reverse complement strand
GTGTGGTGTGTGTGTGTGTGTGTGTGTGTGTGTGTGTGTGTGTGCGCGCGTGCGTGCTGCTTTCCGAAGCGATGATCCATTCATATGTTATTTGACTCCGAAATTGTTTTTATGGGTCAAAAATCAACCTTGAACAGATCACAAAGTTGCTGGATACTGCCGGCTATACTTGTGTCTATTTTACTTTCTCTCTCTCTCTTCTCTCTCTCTCTCTCTCTCTCTCTCTCTCTCTTCTCTCTCTCTCTCTCCCGATGTGTTAAGATTGTTTATCCTACTATGAGCAGATGACATCATTTTGGTTTTAGAAACGGGGGTCATATCGATGTGACCACATGTCGTTGTGACCACATGTCGTTGTGACCACGTGTCGTTGTGCCTACGTGTCGTTGTGACCCCGTGTCGTTGTGACCAGATCAAAAAGGACAAGATCACAGCGACATTTAGTCACAACAACACGTGGTCACAACGACATTTGGTCACAAGGACACGTGGTCACAAGGACACTTGGTCACAACAACACGTGGTCACAAACGACATGTGGTCACATCGGCATGTAGCCGCCTGCTGCATGTACGATTGAGTTCCTGTACGACTTATTGAAACCTGAAGAGTCAGTGGATTGTTTTTTGTTCCTATATTCTTCAACGTTTGAAAATAAAAGGATCCTCTTCGTTTCAATACCGCCTGGTGTATTTTGTCGTCTGCAAGCGGAAACACCTACCACGGGATCTACAACGACCTCTTATAAGCTAGGCTACTGCACTTACCTTGTACTGAGGAAGTCATCGCCTTAAGCGTGTCACACTCATATACTCTGCCTTTTTTTTTGGTTTTTAATCATAGCTGAGAATTGAGCCGTGACCATCGAGTTTGATCTGATTTCATATCTGCGTGACGTCACAGTTCATCTCCTATCGTCTGAAGGAGAAACGTCGTTTCTCCACCTCTAAAAGTACATACATTTTCACACCAGTCTCTTCCAGTCTATAGCATGCTAACATTCCTGTTGACCGGAAAAGAGGACCGACATTAAAAAGGTATCATTTTTCACATTTTAACATTTCAGAGAAATTTCTCGACAGTTTCGTTCAAATGTATTAGGAGGGAGGAACGGTGAGGTGAGTGGCAAGATGTGTGTGTTGTTGTTGTTGTTGTTGTCGTTGTTGTTGTTGTTGTTAGTGTGTGTGTGTGTGTGTGTGTGTGTGTGTGTGTGTGTGTGTGTGTGTGTGTGTGTGTGTGTGCGTGCGTGTGTTTTAAGATGAGAGTCAGGAGTCTGAGGAAACATTATCCTCATGCATTTTAATACCTGTTTTTCAAAATTTTCATTGTCAGATTTGGTTTATTTGAGGATAGTCTGCCGTACTTGTTAACACACTGGATTTCAACCTAGGCGATGGCTTACTGCACTTGCTAACACACTGGATTTCAACCTTGGCGATGGCTTACCGAACTTGTTAACACACTGGATTTCAACCTAGGCGATGGCTTACCGCACTTGCTAACACACTGGATTTCAAGCTTGGTGATGGCTTACTGCACTTGCTAACACACTGGATTCCAACCTTGGCGATGGCTTACCGTACTTGCAAAACACACTGGATTTCAACCTAGGCGATGGCTTACCGTACTTGCTAACACACTGGATTTCAACCTTGGCGATGGCTTACCCAAACTTGTTAACACACTGGATTTCAACCTAGGCGATGGTTTACCGTACTTGTTAACACACTGGATTTCAACCTTGGCGATGGCTTACCGTACTTGCTAACACACTGGATTTCAACCTTGGCGATGGCTTACCGTAACTTGCTAACACACTGGATTTCAACCTAGGCGATGGCTTACCTTTACCTGTTAACACACTGGATTTCAACCTAGGCGATGGCTCACCGCACTTGCTAACACACTGGGTTTAAACCTATGCAGCCGTTTTTATGAACATGTTTCCATGATCTTGTTGTCTTTGAACAACGTTTTGCATTTCAACACGATCAATTGTCAGTTTGAGGTCTTCAGAAGCATACGTTTGGACGATTTGCAAGTATTTGAATTTGACCTGGAAGAGCAGAAAACAATTACACGAAAGTAAATCTTGCAGATAAACCATTACAAAATAGGGAAGAGAATGAAAGCTGCTGAATTAATTGAATGACAAAAAATGTTTCCATTTATTTGGCTATCTAAAACCTCGTTTTCAATCGTTGTCAGAGTCTCCCAGTGGCTGCATTGCTGAGAACTTACCAGTTGAAGAATGAAACTGCTTGAAGGTCTGATGCTTTTAGTACCATCAGTTGATCTTCTGACGCATAAGAAGCCGTACACGCCGTGACAGAGGGTTAACAAAAAAGCCTGAAGATATCAAATGGTCCCTTGTTTCACTAAGGCTATACTTCAAGTCCTTCAGAGTGGTGATGCAATGCATGCAACTGTTCGCCTTTTTCTTTTAACTTCAAAGACATTGTTAACTGGGATGAGATTGGGTCAACATACTGGCCTTGCCAGGACAGAACAGACTGCTGTCATTTCCATTGTTCTCTTTCACAAAAACTAGAGAAAAAGGTGTGTTGTCTTCTTAGAGGAAGGATCACCACGTAGCAATCGCTGAAAGGTCGGTGGAGATGGACTTCCGATACTTGAAGGTAGTTCTAACAGCTCATTGTTCCTGTGATGAAGACAAGATCACCAACACTGAAGTATGAGACACAGTCCACACGATGAGTTTGAGACATGTCGGTGGATCTAACACTACATCCATGCGTCGACCCTGTTCAGGGACACTTGCCACACGTTTCCTCTGCGGGTGTTTTTCAGAGGACACCTGCCACACGTTTCCTCTGCGGGTGTTTTTCAGAGGACACCTGCCACACGTTTCCTCTGCATGTGTTTTTCAGAGGACACCTGCCACACGTTTTCTCTGCAGGTGTTTTTCAGAAGACACCTGCCACACGTTTCCTCTGCAGGTGTTTTTCAGAAGACACTGCCACATGTTTCCTCTGCAGGTGTTTTTCAGAAGACACCTGCCACACGTTTCCTCTGCAGGTGTTTTTCCAGAAGACACCTGCCACCCGTTTCCTCTGCAGGTGTTTTTCAGAGAACACCTGCCACACGTTTCCTCTGCAGCTGTTTTTCAGAGGACACCTGCCACACGTTTCCTCTGCAGGTGTTTTTTAAGAACTCTCGCCATTTCATTGGGCTACTGCACAGGGAGTATTTCTTATGACCAATCACAGTCCCGTGCTGTCTTATCCATCTCTGACCATAACGGCATTTGAAGACTTTGAAGAAGGCTCTTTGAGTCAAAACGCCGTGTTCTTTTTCTCGAGTGGATCTTTCACAAACGAGGTACTTTTTAGTGTTCTGTATTTTACGTTCAAGATCCAGCAGTCATACTTTATCTTCATAACGGCGTGTTTTTTTTTTCTTTCTTAGTTCTACTTTTGAAATCATCCTTTGCACAATTTTCCAAGAAGAAACCGGGCCAGCTACAGTATAAAAATATTTAATAGTGATGTCTCTTAAAGTCTGTCTGCGTTTTGTCACAAAGCCTAAAGAGGGATCGAGCAGCAGGGGCATGTGACATCTAGGACCACTGCCTGATTTGTGACATGGAGAAAGTAAGCAACGGGGTCACATGTTTTAAATCTAGGACCACCTACTTAGTTTTGACATATTTTCACCAATTAAACCTGGCAAAATCGTTTCAAAATGGCACTTCTAAATATAGGAAGTATTGGTGCAATGTTGCTGTTTACTTCTCGTCTGCCATTGGCCAGACAATAATTACATGAAATGCAGAGTGTGAAACCCCATCTCTATAAGCAGCCATTCTGGCATACAACTGCAATGAAGAAATACATGTTTCTTCAGTTCTCAGTGTATGCAGAACAAAGCAGAAACTAACAAGTAGTACAGAATGTCTTTTCTTCTTATTTTCAATCAGAATATCATAGCATAGATTAGACTTACATCAAGATCCCAGCCGAATTCAGCATCATGAGCATGTGTGTGGCATCCTCTTTCCTCATTCACTTCATTCGGTTAATGTCCCTGCAGTTCAACGACCTTGAATAGATGATGTTTGCAAAAAAGAAACCATCACTATTTGAATTGGCTTGCTATAGCCTAGATCTAAACTGTGTCCATGTCAGTTGTTTGTGTTCGACACTACAAATTTATTTGTCTTGATCTGTTCAATTTCTATCAGATATGGTCTGTTTTATGACAGGAAGAGAGCTTGAGATTGAATCTGATTTAGCTCAGGGTAGATTGAACAAAGTGGGGTTTGGTACAGATGTCGTTCGACAACTTTCAAAAAAAGGATGCTAAATGGCACAAACAATTTGAAAACGTCAAAGGAAAAAGAGAAATGGAAAATTTGACACAAAAGGGATGAACTATCTGAAGAAAACACGAACGGAGCAACACAACTCTCTCGAGGAGGACGCACTCAGCATTCACAGGGAGGGAGAGCTTGATGAAGAAAAAAAAATTAAGTGATTCTCCACTTCCCCAAGAAACGAGCAAAAAAAAAAAAACCTACTCAAAAGACATCAAGCGTGACTTCAATGAAGATTAGCAGTAAAGAGAAAATTTCAGAGAAGATCTTGCCAAATTTACGAACGACAGATTCTCAAGCAAACCTGGAGACGAAAACTTACAATAGTGCATGGAGGCCAAAAACGTCCAGCACCTTGTCTGGCACCCCAAGTTACGCCTAACCCAGAAATCTGGTGCTAACTCCCGGCACACACCTGGCGCTGTGACCTGAAGATTGTCCACTCACAGCCAGCCATCGTCAAGGCCGCGCTAACTGTCATTGAGGTCGTGAATGATATTTTTTCAACTGGATCGTCGAAAGGAGAGAATTCGACATCGTACTGAAGCAACTGTATTGTTAGACCAGGTGAAATAGGAAACCTCTCTTTGCAGGCGAAACGTGTTAAAACCTCACGTGGTACAAATCGACTGTGTGACATAAACCTAGGCGTCAAACTTGGCAGCCACTTGGAAAGAGATGAGACTGGGTGAAAGTCTGTCAGCTGATTGTTGCAAACATAGCCCACAGAAAGGAAAGGATTTTTTTTAAGGTCAGCAAAACAGACCAGCTGCCCCAGTCATAAGCAGAGTTACAAGCAGGCTTAGACCAGGTACTGCTTCAGTCTGGCAGCAAAGACCACCAGAGTCGCACTTAGACACAGCAGATGGACCAGATGAACCAATTGCTATCGCCTCTGCCCACTACCACTCTGACACAGCAGATGGAAGAGGTGAACCAGTTCCTAACGTCTCTGCCCACTACCATTCTGACACAGCAGATGGAAGAGGTGAACCAATTCCTATCGTCTCTGCCCAATACCACTCTGACACAGCAGATGGAAGAGGTGAACCAATTGCTATCGTCTCTGCCTACTACCACTCAGACACAGCAGATGGAAGAGGTGAACCAATTCCTATTGTCTCTGCCCACTACCACTTGGAGACACAGCAGATGGAAGAGGTGAACCAATTCCTATTGTCTCTACGCACTACCACTCTGACACAGCAGATGGACGAGGTGAACCAATTCCTATCGTCTTTGCCTACTACCATTCTGACACAGCAGATGGAAGAGGTGAACCAATTCCTATTGTCTCTGCCCACTACCACTTGGAGACACAGCAGATGGAAGAGGGTGAACCAGTTCCTATCGTCTCTGCCCACTACCACTTGGAGACACAGCAGATGGAAGAGGTGAACCAATTCCTATCGTCTCTGCCACTACCACTCTAACACAGCAGATGGAAGAGGTGAACCAATTGCCATCGTCCCTGCCTACTACCACTCTTGCACTGGAAAATAAAGATTGGAAATTCGTAGCTGGTAGAATGAATTTTTTTTCTTCAAGAGGCGTGGAAAGAACTGACTTGTGATCCTGAAATTCTTAAGATCGTCACAGGCGGGAAAATTAAATCTTGCACGTGATGTTCATGATCTGTCATCTCTTTCAGTGAGGCAGACAGCATGACTAGCGGTGAGAGTGACAGTGGTAGCCCAGTTGCAGGCTGTAAGATGACCTTTCTATGTAATCTCCACAGGAGATTCCCTCCCCAGTTTTTACAAGAAACAAGAACAATGGAACGTTATGATACTGAAGCTGAAAAGAGTGAATAATAAAAAAAAAACTGACTGACCATCGTTGCAATATGGTTACACTAAATACAGCTGTGAGCTTAGTAAAACAACAATTGCTTCGTGGTTTCGGCTGATCTTAAGGACGCTTATTATGTTGTTCCAATTCATCACCAGCACAGAAAACAACTGAGATTTAAATGGAAAGGACACACATGTAAGTTCGATACTCCTTCCAGTGGGCAAGCGCTTACAACTCAAAAATTCACTAAGCTTTTGATACTGCTATTTGCATCACCTAGAAATGGAGGGCACATCGCCACGTCCTTCTGCTATGACTCGTTGTATGGCAATACACAGAAGGTTGCGTTGCCAATATTCAGCGCATTTAGCTGTGTTCAAGCAGGATTTGTTGTCCACCACTCAAAATCTGTATTGGAATCTTCCTCGGAAAATCCAGTATCTTGGAATTGCGATCGACCCAGAGTTCGTGCGTCATTTTTACAAAAGACAGAGCTTGAAGCTTGAGAAAAAAAAAGAGTTCAGAATTGCTCTAAAAGCACGACTCCTGCGTTTGAGACTTGACACAAGTCGCTGGGAAAATTGTTGGAAGTGTCCCAGCTGTACAGTATGAGCCATTTCATTACCATTGCTTTGAAGTAGACAGGACAAGAAAAGAACGCAGGGAGATTTTGACAAACCCCGTATAATATCACCAGCAAAAGTAGAGCAGATCTGAATGTGTGGATACAGAATGTTTTGTTCGCTTACAATGATGTGTGAGTGAAACATCTGGATCTGGTCATGAACACAGATGCCAGTCTGACTGATTGGGGGATGTGTATGTGAAGGTGTTGGCAGCAGAAGTTCGTTGGCTGCCAACCAAACACAAATTTCATGTCAGTTATTTGGAATTACTAGCAGCATTCATCGCTTTAGAAAAGCTTTCTCCACAAAGTAGAAAACAAGCATATTCAATTAATGATCGACACCACAACACTGGTGGTTCGTATAAATCACTCAGGTACTAGTCACTCTCCTTGCTTGAACCCATCAAGCGTGCCCTTTCAAACTGACGTGGGGCTGATTCTGTTTGGGACTAGGCAGCATAATGTTCCAGGTCGTAGTGTCTGTCAGGAAGGCACAACCCGTCGGTCTGGATGCTGAGTGGGAAATTGGACTCCAATTTCCTGCAATCACCGGTTACAGAACTGAAGTTTGCTCTCACAACAGACTTGTTTGCATCCAGACTGAATGCACACATGAAATGTTACATCTCTTACAGGCCTGACCTCTCTCTCTCTCTCTCTCTCTCTCTCTCTCTCTCTCTCTCTATATATATATATATATATATATATATATATATATATATTACTACTAAAAACAATTGAAGTACCACCCCTAATTTTTGTATGCAATTTTTAAAAAGCTCTGATAAACCAATTAATATTGATAATTGAATAAACTCTGCTGGATAAGCTTACCCGGTTCTCAAATACTACTCCTCGTGCATTTTTGTTATGTTAAAGTCGGTCAGCAGTTATCTACCGCGTCGCATCTGAGGCAAAAAAATCCCGAGAAATTATCGAACTTGTGTCGCTCCCAGATTTTGACACAGACACAGCAAGAAAAAAAATGTGATGCACGTGAAAGCAAGGTCTTTTCTGAGCAGAATTGCAATCAGTTAGCACATTTGACGGGTATAAAAAGTCGCGAAATTTAGGAAGATTTAACCATGCCTGCGAGACAACGACTAAGCAACACCGACAGAGGAAGAGCGATAGCATGGTACCAAGAAGGTATTGGCTTGAGGGAGATTGGTCGACGGCTTGGAGTGAGTCACCAAGTCATTCTGTGGCTCAGAGACCGTTGGCTTAACACTGGAAGTGTTGAAAAACAGCAGGGACGTGGACGGACGAGAAGCACCTCCAGACAGCAGGATCGGTTCATTGTTATCGCTTGTCTGAGAGACCGTTCAGCCAGTGCCACAGTACTCCGAGACCAGCTACGACAAGCCAGCAACGTCAACGTCAGTACCCAGACAGTTCGGAACCGGCTCCACGACGCCAACTTGAGGTCAAGGTCCCCAGCAGTGAGATCAATACTGACCCCAGCGCATCGAGCTCATCGTCGGGCCTGGGCAGCATGTCATAGAAGGTGGACAAGAGCTGAATGGGCAACAGTACTCTTCACAGACGAGTCAAGGTTCACCCTCAGGTTCAACGACGGGCGGGTTCGCGTCTGGCGACGTCCTGGAGAACGCTACGTTGACGCTGCCGTCAGGGAGCATGACCGCTATGGAGGTGGGTCCGTGATGGTGTGGGGTGGGTTCAGCCTACGTCACAGGACCCCCCTACACCGTGTTGAAGGCCGCCTGACCGGTGCCACCTACCGCGACACCATCATCCGCCCCCTTGTGATGCCCGCCCTGAGGGCAGTTGGCCAGGGCGCCCAGTTCCAGGACGACAACGCGCCGTGCCACCGCGCCGCCATCGTGAATCAGTTCCTACAAGGGCAGCAGGTGACAAGAATGGACTGGCCTGCCAGGTCACCAGATTTGAACCCCATAGAGCATCTGTGGGACGTGCTGGGGAGGCAAGTGCGGGCCCACAACCCTCCAGCAGACACCGTGGACCAGCTGTTTCAGTTGCTGGAGCAGGAGTGGCAGGCGATCCCCCAGGACACTCTCCGCCGCCTGGTGCACTCCATGAGACGTCGATGTGACGCTTGTTTGAACGCGAACGGTGGTCATACCCGTTATTAACATCATGACATCTACCATAGACTCTTGTTACTTTTCATTTTGGGGGTATGCCTCTTTAATCAAGTGTAAAACAAAGATAATTTTTTGTCACGGTGTTTGAATAAATTTGAATGGATTGAGGAATAATAAAAATAAAAATATTCAATCATTAAATTATGTTCAGCTTTGTTTCCTTTCGAATGACAGCAGTTTTCCTAAGTGGTACTTCAATTGTTTTGAGTAGTGTATATATATATATATATATATATATATATATATATGTGTGTGTGTGTGTGTGTGTGTGTGAGTGTGTGTCGTGAAAGAGAGCGAGAGAGTTAAAGAACTGCAGATACAGAGAGACAGACGAGACAGGACAGACAGACAGAGACAGATACACAACACAGAGAGAGAGAGAGAGAGAGAGAGAGAGAGAGAGAGAGAGAGAGAGAGAGAGAGAGAGAGAGAGAGAGAACTCGGAACTCGGAACTCGGAAAATTTTAATTGCAAAGGCCACCGACCTATCTGCAATGAGGTCAAGAAACAAAAATGAAATCACACACACTGACGCTGTAACATTTCTACTGATCACGCTCATTTACAAAACTTGCTCACACCAACTGTATAATCGTAAATTGAGAATACCGAAAGATACTTAAAAAATCACACCCGTATGTAGCACTCTCCCAGACTCGCACAGCTCGCACATACAATTTCGCTCGCACTTACAATTGCGCGCGCGCAAACCACACACACACACACACACACACACACACACACACACACACACACACACACACACACGTACGTACACAAGCATACATACATACACACACACACATACTCACGCATACACACAAACACACACACACACACACACACACACACACACACACACACACACACAACCACACACACACACAAAAACACACACACACACACAACATTTTTCATCATGATCCCTAAGTATACACAAGACGTATCGACCACGAAACAAGGTAAAACAGATAAATTTATGAAAACATATGGTACTCCTAATGTTCTCTCCCCAGTAACAATTCTTCTCTTTTCTTCAAGGCATAGAAGATATACATCGCAACAGAGCGAATTACGTCCCTTTTCTCGTTTTGCAGCAAAAAACTTCAACAATGG
>JAMYXO010003870.1:15000-18881 GCA_033310375.1 Conus canariensis | reverse complement strand
TCCGTACATACTTTGTCATATTCTTTTTTACTGTCTGATTTTATACATGCAAAATTGTTGTACGTTTTAGTACATTTCCATTCCAAATCGTTACATTTCATGCTGTTGCCCCTCTCCTTCCATCCTCTCTCTCTCTCTCTCTCTCTCTCTCTCTCTCTCTCTCTCTCTCTCTCTCTCTTCTTTCTTTTTTTTTTCTCCCCCCCCCCCTCCCCCAATTTCATCTCACTTTGCTTAATACCTTCTACGTATTTTCATGCCTTGCGAAAAATGATTACATGTTGTGCCTTGCTCTGCCTCTCTCTCTCTCTCTCTCTCTCTCTCTCTCTCTCTCTCTTCTCTCTCTCTCTCTCTCTCTCTCTCTCCTCTCTCTCTCTCTCTCTCTCTCTCTCTCTCTCTCTCTCTCTCTCTCTCTCTTTTTGCGTGCGAGCGTGCGTGTACGTGTGTGTTCAAAAATATGTACGCACTTTGTCATATTTCACTTCACTGTCTGTTTTCATACATGCCAATCTTGTACGTTGTAGTACATTTACATATGTTCCCCCAGCCCACCTCACTCCCTACCCCCACTCTCCCCTTCCTCTTCATTATTGTTATTCTCATTTTTATTTTTATTTTATTCTCTTATTATTATTATTTTGTTTGTTTTGTTTATTATTATTCTTATTTTTTGTTTGTTTTCATTTCTCTTCTATTTTCATTTGATGTTCCTCTATGATTACATGACCGCTTTGCTTGCTTCTTTGCTTTCTTACATTAATTGATTTCACTGCATGTTGTAGTCCCTACTCAGGGCGAGGACTGGATGTAAAAAAGCACGTCAGTGCTTATCTATTATCCTCGTAAATAAAGAATTTTGTCTTGTCTTGTCTTGTCTTGTCTGTCACACACTCACAACACACACACAACACACACACACACACACACACACCACACACACACACACACACACCACACACACACAATGCTAACCAACCGAGAGAAAGGCATGTACGCACACAGAAAGGATATTGAACACGTGGCCACCAGCCCAGGTAGAATAAAAAGAAAAAAATCAATTTAACTTACGAAATTTGACAAGCTAATCTTAATTTCATACTATGATAAATAAAACGAGCAATATCATTCATAAAGTTCCTGCTATTCAGAATTGATAATTCCTTTGACGAATTTTGAGTCAGGTGACGTGGGATATATTTTGTTCTCAATTGTACAGTACGCTGACAGTAGAACAGAAAATGAAATTCATCATCCAGCTGAACGTTGCATAACGGGCAACGTAAGTCCATGGAAAGATCTGGGTAATAGCAGAATTTATGAGTTGTTATATCTGTGATACCAAGTCTGAATCGCATGAAGATATCCCTTAATGCCTTATTTCTGATGCACTCAAAATACGCTTCTAATGAACACTCGGATTTAAACGTTTTGTATATAGAATATCTGTCATGTTCCTGGAGCCTACTGCACCATCCTTGTTTCCAACAATCAGTTAAACGTTCCTTGAAAAGTCTTAGGAACCAATGCACATTTTCCACATCTCCATTAAGCCACACATAACCAAAACCGTACATCGTAAGCAGCTTGCAGATATCTGATACGCAGCACGTTTTTTTTTTTTTTTATTCCTGTCTAGATTTACAAGCATATTGTAAGCTTTCTTGTGCAGTCTTTCATTGTTCATTCTTGTGAGGCGGATCCAAAATCGGATAGCGTTTGTTTTTGCGTCTATACTTATTGGTACTCTACCTGTTTCCCCATACACCGTGTTATTTGGTGTTCTGGGCGCCACTTTTAATAACTTTTTCAACGCAAATGTATGAGCCTTTTCGATATACATTTGCTCTAACATTCCTCAGATTTCAGATCCGTAGAGTTAGATAGGTTTTATCTGGGCATCAAACAATTTAAAGAAAATGTAGGGGGAAACATCTCCTAACTTCCATAACGTTTTAAATATTTCCACAATACCTAGTTTTGCCTTCGCTGTCTGTTTTTGCATGGCGAGTGAGAATCTTAAACGAGTAGTCAGCCATACGCCTAAATATTTGTACGAGTTTCCCACTTCCATTTCAGATTTACCGTAAAACCATTTTTCATGGCGAGATACATAGCCCCCATTTCTAAACACCACAATATTGGATTTCTCCAGGTTAACCGAAAGGCCAAGCGAGTCTGCATTTTTTCTCAGTAAATCTAATTGGAGTTGTAGGCCCTTTACTGAGTATGAAAGCAAAGCAACATCGTCTGCAAAAAGAATAATCAATAGTTCAACGACGTCAGGGTGTAGCTGAACACCGTGTTTACCGTTATGGATTATGTCAAGTGATAGTTCATTTATCATGATTGAGAATAACAGAGGACATGTACTTTCACCTTGTTTGAAGCCTTTCTGGCAGAAAAAGAAATCAGTCAGACCTGCACCACTACCGCATCTAACGCACGCTTTTACCACCTTGTACATGCTTTGAACAGCACTTAACATTTTACCCGATATTCCGTTCTTCAACATGATAGACCATAACTTAGCATGGAAAATGAGATCGAACGCCTTCCTAAAATCAATGAATGTGACGTAAAGTTTTTTGTTACATGCTAGATGTTTTTGAATAGCAGCAAAAAGTGTAAAGACATGATCAATAGTGCAATGGTCTTTTCTAAATCCGGCTTGTTCCTCGCCAATGATTCATTTATCTTCAATCCAATCTGCCAGGCGTTTATTTACAATATAGCTGTATAATTTACTACATACATTCAAAAGAGAGACCCCCCTGTAATTGTTGGGATCATGAGGATTTCACGTTTATACGGTTCCTGAAGTAAAAATAAAGTTAAATAATACTTCTAAATAAGGCAGTATCCATGTATACGAATAAATGAATACCTCAGGAATTAGTCCATCTGGACCACCTGCCTTATTGCATTTTAAATGTTTGATTGAATCGATGATTTCTTCGCCGGTAATAACCGAGTTTAAGCTATTTATTTCTTGATGTTCAACATTATTATTCTCCTCACAAACAATCGATGGTTGTGACTGTAATGTTGCTTCAAAAACATTCGCAAAATGATTTCGCCAGTCTTCCTTCGAAATGTCCCCCAATGAATTCTTTTGCTTATGTCTGACATTTTTCAGAGTAGCCCAAAACAATTTAGAGTCGTTGGTAGCATTCAATAATTTGTCTCTAAGACCAGTTTTATGCATATCGGACTTAGCTTTCAGTAAATCTTCGTAGAATTTCTTCTGTTCCAAGTGCTCAGTTAAATTTGCTTTGGATCGCTCATTTCTGAAGATTCTTAGGGAACTTTTACGGACGCTTTTGTTGTCGTGCACTCTTTGTCAAACCATACATGCTGTTTCGGGAAGCTACCAAATTTCAGTTGTTTTAACATACATTCTGAAGCCACTGTCAAAGTATCATTGAACACAGCATTGGACACAATAACATCTACACTCTACACTTATCATTTGTTTGGCTTCCTCCAAAGCAGTTATGGAATTGGGTCTAATTAGACCGTTTTTAAACATATCATAGTAGTCAGGATTCCAAACAAGTTTTTGTACACATAAACTGTCTTTTCTCTCTATCTGTTCATCACCATTGCATCGAGAGGAGACAGAGAGAGAGAGAGATAGGGAGGGCGAGAGAGAGAGAGAGAGAGAGAGAGAGAGAGAGAGAAGACAGACAGACAGACAGACAGACAGACAGAGAGACAGACATACAGATGGACAGACAGAGACAGAGAGACAGACATACAGACGGACAGACAACAGATGCACAGACACGGTTACAGACAGACAGAGAGACAGAGAGAGAAAGAGACAAAGACAGATCGACAAACAGACAGACAGACGGACGGACAGCAGATATACAGACACGCAA
>JAMYXO010003870.1:5000-10000 GCA_033310375.1 Conus canariensis | reverse complement strand
CAGGATACAAGACTTACAAACTGACAGAAAAGATAATGAAATATTTTGGCTTCAGAATAAAATTTTGGGCTCCAAACCATCGCAGTGAACTTGTTTATTGTGACGAACTTGCCCGGGGTCAGGCAGTTGAGACAGCGTTTGTGTCAGCAGCTTCAGAAGAAAGGCGACTTGAGGAGTCTGCATATGTCCTTCGTCGACACATCTTGGATGCTTTTAGAGCTGCACCTGACATGCCATGGCCTCCATCTACAGAGTACCTTCAGTCTGATGCTGTCCATCCTCCAGCTATTCTCACAGATTTTCTCCAAAACCTGCTGTCTGGAAAAAGTAGTACTGTGGAGCAAAACAAAACCACCAGATTAGCATCCTCCATCGGCCAGGACATACTCTTTGACAGGGGGAAAGTGGAAAATGCCCAAACATCTTCTACTTGGAATGTCTATCAGACATGTTACTGGTAGCTCTGAAGTTCTAAGTCTCTTGAATCATTTTGAGCACGTTGCTGGATACAAAACAATTGTAGGACTTGAGACTGCTATGGCCAACTCTGTACATCAGTGTGCTAGTCTTCTGCCTTCAACGGTGAGTTTGGAACAGAACAAAGTGATTCATTTCTGCTGGTATAACTTTGACCGGAACGAAGAAACCCTTTCAGGAGCTGACACCACCTCTCCACATCCACTCATGTCATAATTATTCGAAGAGTGACAGGAACACAGTGGCATTACACAGTTCCTTCTCAAACAGGAACTATCTCCTGCACCCTCAAAACAACCATCACCATGCAGTCTGGAACAAGAAACACGTACCACACCCTTCATTGGTGCAAAAGAAAAGGCAGAACCCAACTTGAATGTGTCGAGACTCATTTCTCAAACCCAGAGTGCAGTCAACAAGCTAAAGTTGTTGACTTTTTGTGGGTTTCACAGATTTGAGGCAAAGATGGAAATCAACTGGTGCCTGGGATGGGGAGATGGGTGTCTCTCACAGAAAGAAGGGATAAAAGAGATCAGTCACTGTTGACTAACAAGCCACCCATCACCACCCCATCACAGAAAATTTCAACATGTCCAGGCATGGTCCTCAAAGTTCCACAGGCAGCACAAAGCAAGTGGGGCAAGGTATAACATCAGATACATTGACTTAGCAGTAGCAGGGGAACGAAGAAGGCCCCGGGGGAGGGGTCCAGTCTTGTTTTGAGTCGAAAAACTTGTGGGGAAAAAAGACGGGATGCGATGCACGAAATGGGTTTGGGACTTGACTTGGAAGTACGTTTTTGATTCGACAGTTTTTCTCCAAATTTTTGGGGAAAAATTCAAAAAATGCCGGGTTTTGGGTTTGGCGAAAGATGAAAAAGGGGCCCCGAAATTGATTATGCAGTACCAGTTTCGGAAAATATGGGTTTTTTGGTCCGGGTTAAAAAATTTACATTCATTGTTTTTTGACTTTGCGAGTTACTAATAATGAATGGGTTCCGGGGGCACTGCTGTTAAAGGTCGACACGAATAATCCAGATTCATAATCAAAGGAGGCAGACGGGGGGTAATCCGAAAAAAACCATGAAACGGGGGGCGAAGGAGAAAAAGGGGAAAAAATCGATCGTGAAAATACCAGTTTTTTTTTAAAAATATGGGCTTTTCGGTCCAACACAGTGTAAAAAAAAGTCTTTTATTTGTTGACTTCGCGACAGAATAAAAATGATAAAGGTTCTGAGGCTTTCCCTTTTAAAAAGAGTTGACACGAGCAAATAAAGACTGATCAACAGGGGAGGTGGGGGAAGGTAACTCCAAACAAAACTTTTTCATTTCCCTTTTGGTCACCCGAGAAGGTGCCCTTTGAGACCCGGCTACGAAGACTTCATTTGCTGAGTATTTGTCGTTTTTCCCTGTTGTATTGGTTCCCCCTGAAACCATTGCTCCCTGGGACTGGTTTGTGGCTAAGGCCTGTCCGGTTGAAGTGGGTTTGTGTTTGGGGAGCGTCATTAATTAAAAAGAAAAAATGCATCAACAAACCCCTCCACAGTGACATCATCGCCACCCACCATAAAAAAATACAGTTTCAACGGAATAATTTTCCCTCTTTTGACAACCCCCCCCGGCCCCTTTCACTTTTAAATGCCATCCCTTTTTCCCCTCAAAAATCAATAAAATAGTTTATGTTCTTTTTGTAGTCCTTTTCGTGCGCCAGAGTGAATCGTGTTGGAGGAAACAATTACAAAAAACCTTAAAAGGGAAGAAAAGGGGGCGAAATTTCCCTACAAGAAAGAAAAGGGGCAGTAATTCGGCGGGGGTTGATCGGGAAATTTATTTTTCTTTGGGAAATCGCTCTTTGTGGGATTGATTCAACCTTTTCTTTCCAAACGTTAAAAAAATAAAGGCTATCCCGCCCAAAACGAACGAAACAAAAAAATGACATGGAAAAAAACGCGACCCCTACGAAGAAATGGAGAAAATTTGAAAACCCCAACGTGAGAAAAAAGTGGTGTTGTCGTTTTCGTTTTTAAAGCCCAAAATGGGTTTCTGTTCCCTGAGGAAAAAGACACAAGAGGTCTGAAAAGGCGTGTGTTTGTCTTTTTATTGGTTTGTCCGGCGGGTAAGGGAAATTTTTCTTGGAATAGGTTTCATTTCCGCCTGCCGTCCCCCCCGATCCTTCCCCCCTGCCCCCCCCCTCTGATGGTATGACAGTAGTTCCCTCGGTGAGAAAAACGCCTGTGGGTCCTGATCCCTTTACTTGGGGTGGAGAAAGGGTTGGGGGGTTAAGGCCCTGACCCTGAGAAAAAGCCCTCTGTACACGGATTTTCTTGTAGTTGATTGTATGGGCTCCAAACTGATGTGGTCTGGCAGTTCAGTGTTTTTGGGGAGAGGGGGGAGATCCCCTTTTTGGGGTGGGAATGCACCTGCCCCGAAATGTACTGCGCGTTTATGCAGGTAACCCTGGTTGGTCTCGGATGTTGAAACTCATTCTAACGTATTGTTTGGCCCGGAGTTCCATTGAATCACCAGCATACTTACTTTTTTGCAATGGTGTACCCTGGGGAGAAAGACGGCGTTTAAGGGTCCTTTTGGTTGAAGTTGCCCTGCCGTGGTGTGTGTGTGTGGTTTTGGGGTGGTGTGTGTGTGTGTGGTGGGGTGTGTGTGTGTGGGGTGTTGATTAAAAATCAATCGCAGCAGACCAAAATTCAACAAAAGGGAAATTTTAAATCTTTCGTTTAGAATTCTTTTCTTCCCCTTTGGGAGTCAAATAATGTTTTTGGTTTGAATTGTTTTTCCCCTTACAAACTAAAAAGACAACAGAAAACTTTTTTATTCAAAAAAAATGCTGGCCTTTTAACAAAGGGAGTAATTATTTGGAAAAAAGTCATCTAAATTCCTTCCCTTGGCTGTCAAAAAAATAATATTTTACGCGTGAATGGCTTAATGGGGTTCATTTTTGGGCCCAGTGTTACAAGGGAAAAGAAAGTCTGATTGCTTGTTTTGTTTCGAATTGTCCCAAAAAAGTTGGGTTTAAACTTGCCCGAAAAAGAGGCCAAAAAGTTGAAAGCGTCGTGTTTTGTTTTGTCTTTGTTGCCCCTATCTTTTTTCTTTTGTCAACGTACGAACAGTCCCTTTTTGTTAGGTTTGTGTGTTTCCGCTGCGTATTCACCCTTTAATTTTTTTTCTTCCTTTTTTTTGGGGCGCTTTGTAGCAAGATTGCAAAACACTCAAGTTTATTTTAACCACACTGTAAAAAGGGTGAAATATGTGCCCTGCTCCTCAAAACCACCAATGCTCCATGCAGTCTGAACCAAGAAACACGTACCACCCTGCTTTGCAAAAGAAAAGGCAGAACCCAACTTGAATGTTGTCGACACTCATTTCTCAAACCCAGAGGCAGTCTACAAAGCTAAAGTTGTTGACTTTTGGTGGGTTTTCTCCAGATTTGAGGCCAAAGATGGAAATCAACTGGTGCCTGGATGGGGAGGATGGGTGTCTCTCACAGGAGAAGAAGGGATAGAAAGGATGCAGTCTACTGTTGACTACATGCCACCCATCCACCACCCCATCACAGAAAATTTCACAGTCCAGCATGTCCTCAAAGTGTCACAGGCAGCAGCAAAGCAAGTGGGGCAAGGTATAACATTAGTTACATTTGACTTAGCAGTAGCAAGGAAAGCATACAACTTGGTGTGGCAGAACAATCTCTTCCAAGACATCTTTGTCAGACTAGGAAGCTTCCATACAATCTGCTCTTTCCTTGGCGCTGTTGGCAAACTGATGAGGGAAACTGGTCTTGCTGGAATAGTCATTCAGTCTGCTGTCTGTGCGAGTGGTCAATGGAGCAAGTGTTTGCTGGCAAACACTACAACCGTGCTCTTCGAGTACACAAACTAGTCCACCTCAGCTTGGCAGCTTGGCTGATGCTGTCTTTCAAGATGGCTGTGACATCAGCAATGAATAGGGTGAGAGGTTTTTTTTATCTGTACTCAGAGACATGTCATTACCATTGACAAGTTGTTTTTTGTATCGTACTGTGTTTTCATATGCATTTTAAATTGTGTTCGTAAAGAACATGTTCCACATTCCTTGTATGGTTGTGAAATGTCCATGAGCAGATAGCCTTTTCAATATTCTTTAGTTTGGTACCAAATGTAATACAAATACTTAAGAAGAAATGTGATTTAAGAGACTTAAAATAACCCCACCCCCTGAATAATCACCATCGGTAGGGTTACTATAGTGTAACGCTCGTATATCCTGAAATAACCTGGTTACAGCGGGGTAACATATGCCATAAAATTTTAAATGAACACAGTATCAGAAAATTTCACTCATAAATCTCCCCCCCCCCCCAGGGGGGGGGGGGAGGGGGGTCTACGGACAGGCCAAGGTCTATGGGGTTGGTGTGGGCCAGAGCGGCAGCATCAGCCAGAATTCCACAACCATTTCGGGAAGATTGCCTGAGGTAGGCGATGTTTGGATTTGTAGGCTAGACTTATTTATAGATTGTTAATGTGTTGAGAG
>JAMYXO010003869.1:0-18884 GCA_033310375.1 Conus canariensis | reverse complement strand
ACACACACCACACACCACATCACACAGCACACACACACACACACACACACACACACACACACACACACACACACACCACACCACACACACACTAACACAAGGACACACACACACACACTCACACACACCACCACACAAGGACACACACACCACACCACACACACACACACACACACACACACATTGAAGACAACAGCAAGATTTTACTCGGTTCCCCATAATACATGGCGTGAAACAAAATATAGTCGGATGGAAAAAGCACAAACTGAAAATGTTTCTTAAACTAAGTTAGTTTTGATGAATTGAATGAATCAGATTTGTTTGCAGATGGAATAAGATCTTAACTGAAGATACTGATTATGTATTGACAGGGGCAAGGCACTGCTACATCGACGGGGCACGGACAACGGAGTCCAGGTCACGTGAAGGAACTGGGTGGATGCGGCCAACCACAAATGGGGAGTATTGTTCTTGATTTTTTGCTTGTTGTTCTCTCTCGTCTTTACACTTCTTCCAGTGTAGCTGTCCCTTTCTTTCATAGTTATGTGTGCTGTCATAGAGTTTAGTGTTTCCTTGTGTAGAGTTGTGTGGTCTTCTTTCCCAGAGTTTAGTATCGCCTTTCCTCGCAAATGTTGTCTTTTACAGGGGGTATATTTTCTACACTCACAAGTTTGAAATCTCCTTTCTGCGGTACTAGAATCTTCTTTGTTCTCAGATGCTAGTCTTCTTATTCAGGGTTTAGTGTTTTCTTGATTCACAGATGTTTGTGTTCTTTTCTTCAGGAACTAGTGTCCCATATTTTCCACAGCTGATGCTCGTCTCTTTTTAATTGGGGTGTACCTTTCCTAACTTTCTAGTCTTCAGTGATTCTTTCCATGCATTTTGTTTTCCAGGATTTTGGGTCTTCTTTCTCAGAGTATTATGTCTTCTTCTTTCCTAGGATTAAGTGCCACCTTCTTTCCCAGGGTTCTTTTGTCCTAAGATCACGAGTCTTTTTTCCTGGGTTTAGTGTGTTTTTCTTTTACCAGGCTTTAGTGTTCTGTCCTTTCCCAGGGTCCATGCCTTCTTTCCCAGGCTTTATGCCACAACGTCCGCAGTACTTAGTGCCTTCTTTATTCCACAGTGTTTAGTCTTTCTTCGTTTTAAGGATTCAGTGCCCTCTTCTTTTCCCCACCACAACACAACCCACCCCCATTACATCCCGACCACAGCACAGCACCCCCACCACACCCTCACCACATCCTCACCACACCACAACACATCACAACACATCACTGCCACACTTCCACTACACCACAAAACACGACACACACCACACTACAACACACATCACCACACAATAACACACACCACACCACAACACAATGCACCACACAATGCACCACACACACACCACACCACTCCACAGTACACAACCCCACACCACACATTCCCAACCCCCAACACACCACATCCTCATAAAACACGCCACCCCACCCCACACCACCAAAACATCACATTACACCACACCACACCAGAACACAACACACAACGACACACCACACCATACCAGGGGGTTGGAATAGCTCAGCGGTAGAGCACCGGACTCATAATCTCGGTGATCCTGGGGTGGTTGAAATCTCCGCCGGGCTGTTTCGGTACAGGGGGATTTTTCACTCGGAGTTGGCATTGGTTCTGACTCCATCTCCATTTCAGTCCTTTGAATGAGACTAAACCGAGGTTCACAAGAGTGGGGACTCTGGTATTTTACACTAAGGCCTGTTTGGCCGTGTGTGTTGAGGTCTGAACTGAAATATACGTGTCCAACGTTCAGACCTAGGGTGTTTTATTGTCCAGTACTTGGCCTTGGTGCTTGTACCGAGGTCTGTGGGAAGTCTTGAAGAGGCTCTCTGGCAGTGGTCGCTTTCTTTTGATGCGTGAAGAGTGTGGTTTTCATTTTATCATTGCCACGTTTTGCGCAGATCTGCACATTCTGTTGCCTCACAGTCTGTCATGGATCGGTGGGGGTCTTCTGTAAGCAGGAACCACAGTGTACAGTGCCTTCTTTGACTACATCTCTCTGTGGGATACAGCAGAAGGCGTTCAGAAACTTCGACTCCCAGGTGGCTTGTCACCTTGGATGGTGGGTTGTTAGGACAGGGAGTCTAGTGCAGAATGGTGGCTTTGGTTAGGCTTTAGTAGTTTGGGGGGGGGGGGGGTGTTAGGGGGTTAGAGGGAGGCCCGTTCCAGCGCATCATTTAGCTCCTGGCAAGACTGAAAGTGTGCAGGATGCTGTGGTGTTGAACTTCTGTGTGGATAAGAAATTTTGGCGTCGCGTAGTTGGAAAAATGGTCTAAATGGATCGGACTGGCCTTACCATGAGATCCATTTTGCGGTGGCATCAGCTTGACCGGCTCCTGCGCGTGGGAGTTTATCAGGGTATAGAGACCCTGGAGGTGTCAGAGCTGTAGTTCATAGAGCAGAGTGCCACTGGCCTTCCTGTGTGACACATGGCTGCTCTGGTTTCTGTGACAGTTGTCTGCGGACCAAAGGTACAGAACGGTGGTACCAGACGAGATACTTCAGGAAAGGCATGCATTTCCTGCAGTGTATCTTGGGATCCCCTGGTACTGTCTGAGTACCCCTTGTTTTGCAGAGAACCTGTCTTGGTGGTCATATCAGCGTGGAGTTCACACTGGAGGTCCCGTGGAACTGGCTTCAGTATAGGCCTTGACGTCGGTCGTGTTTGCTGTCGAGGATATCTAAATTTCGTCCCTGATTCGTGGTTGATTCGCGATTCGTGTTACCAATCGGGTCTCTCTTCCACACGGATCTTTCAACAACGCCACTGCATGCCTTTAGTTCTGTTAGTGACTGGATGTTGTGTTGGATTAGTTAAATAAGTGGGGAGCAGGGAAGGGTCAGGGGGTACTAAAGAAGCCTGGCTAGAGAAATACGTACATAAAGATGTATATGTACATATTTGTCTCTGGTGTAACCATTGCCATTCATTCTGTGCATTATTCCCTGTTCTGGTGATTCATCAGTCAGGGTGATGGTTCCCGGGAATCAGAGTTGCTGGCTGCCTTCTGTTGTGTTCCATAGATGGATGCAGTTGAAGGAGTTGCTGTGCATCCTGGAACCAGTGTGCAGGGGATGCTTATCTTTTTATGACATGCTTGGGAGCAAGAGAGTGAGATATCTTCTTCTTCCTCGTTCGCCATCCCGTTAGATGAGCAGCCCGGTGTCCTCGACGAAGGCTGCCGTCCGTCGCAGTTTCTCCAGGGTGCCGTATAGCTTGGCTTCCACTGCTGTCGTTGTTGGCCAGTACTTTTTCCTGGATGCTGCATACGTGGTACAGACTTGAAGGATGTGGTCAGTTGTCATTGGTCCCTCACCACAAGGGCACTCTCCACTCTTGTCCAATGCCAAATTTTGTGTACATGTGGTGGAGCAGGCGATTGTGTCCAGTCCTCAGGCGGAAGATCTTGACCTGTTCCGTCGTCGCAGCAAATGGTGTGTGGTCTTCTGGCTTGTATTTGGGATGCAGGAGGCGCCATTTTATTCCTTGCTGTGCCTTGATGAGTGTCCTAATTTCATCGTATGACACCAGGTTGTTGGCCTGCTCCTTCTGTGCACCGTCTTTTGCCAGAATGTCCGTTTTTTCGTTGCCTCTGATGCCACAGTGTGCTGTTACCCATTGTATCACCACTTTCTCCACTCTGGCACTCAGGGCAACAAGGGCTGAAGTGAGATGGTTCTGTTCTTTGCAGCGGGAGTTCTTGAGGGCTTGGAGCATGGAGAGAGCGTCAGAGAACACCACCACCTGCCCTGTTGTTCTTTTGGAGTTCTGCAAGACTGTTGTGGCTGCCTCACAGAGGGCTTCTCACTCAGCTCGGAAGTTGGTGGAGTATTTTCCTGTTGGCATTGCAGTTTCTTCATCTCGGTCTTTGTATCGGAGGAAGATTCCAACTCCACCATTCCTCATTGCTTCTGTGGCGGAACCATCTGTGAAGAGATGGGTCCAGTCTTCCTGGGGGTACTGGTTGCAGATATACTCCATGGCCAGGGCCTTCCTTTGGGTGTCTGACTGTGTTCCTCTCTTCTCCACTCCGGGAATGCTGGTGACGACTGTTGGGAACACCTGCCTCTTCCGAGATGGGTGGGTGACCTTTGCCGGGATAGGCTTTGCTTCGTGTTCCATCAAGACTGGGTTTTGTGTTTCAAGGCGTCTTGACTGGTGGATGAGGCTGCCTCTTTTCAACCGGCTCCTGGTGGGTCTGCTCATTCTGTTGGTCATTGGAGTTGGAGGTATGCGTGGATCGGTCATCGGCCAGCTGGGGGTCAGATTGTTCATGTGTCTGGGAAAAGTGGTCATTTGAGCAAGAAGTGTTTTATTGCTCTTGTTCACGCCCTACATTCCCAGGCCAGCCCAGGCCAAACTGGCTCAGGCTAGGAGGCCAAGGCAAGGCTGACCCTTCCAAACTCAACCCCACCCAAACCTACCTTACCCCATAGCCAGCGCCTAGGCCTAGGCCGGCTTAGGCCAAGCCCAGCCCAGGCCAGATTGACCCCCCCAACCCTGACTGACCTTGTCTGACCCTACCCTATCCCAGGCCAAACTGGCCCAGGGTCACCACCACTCTACCACGACACCACCCCACCACCACCACACCACCACCACACCACACCACACCACCATCACTACCACCACAACACCAACACTACAACCACCACCATACCACTACCACAACCACACCACAACCTCACCACAACCCCACCACCACCCAGCACCACCACATCACACCACCACACACCACACCCACCCACACCACACCACACCACACCACACCACCACCTTTCATAAAGGTTAGGGTCCTCTTCTTTCACAGAGCTAGTGTTCTTTTCTTTCATAGGAGCTTGTGTTCTCTCCTTTCATAGGGGTTAGAGCCCTCTTCTTTCACAGGGGCTAGTGTTGTGTCCTGTCATAGGGGTTAGCGTCCTCTTTTTTCCACAAGGGCTAGTGTTCTCTCCTTTTAAAGGTTTTTGCTTCCTCTTCTTTCACAGAGGCTAGTGTTCTCTTGTTCTCTCCTTTTATAGGAGTTAGCGTCCTCTTCTGTCACAGGAGCTAGTGTTCTCTCCTCTTCTTTGGGCTAGTGTTCATTCCTTTCATAGGGGTTGGAGTCTTCTTTCACAGGAGCTAGTGTTCACTCCTTTCATAGGGGTTAGCGTCCTCTTCTTTTGCAAGGGCTAGTGTTATCTCCTTCCATACGGGCTAGCGTCCTCTTTTTTTCATATGGGCTCGTGTTTTCTCCTTTTATAGATTCAGTGTACTGTTCATTCTTTGTGTGTAGTGTTTAAGTTTATGCTCTTCCTTTCGTATGGATTTTATGTCCAATCTGGCTTGTTAATGACCCTTTGTGTTGTGTTCTTTCATATGGACTATTGTCTGTTATTGAGGTTTCTGTCATCTTCTTTTCCATGGTCTGTTGTCCTTTCACAGGTAGAATGCCTTTCTTGCATGGAGTTTAATGTCCTCTTTACAAAGGGCCTAGTGTCTTTTTTGTGATGACTTAGTGTGTCTCTTTCTATCGCATTCAGTGTCCTTTTGTCCTCTGTATTGTTCTTAGCTCTAGGGTTTAGTATTACCTTTTCACAGAGTTCTACGTGTTTCTCTTATATAGTGTTCGCTGTACTTTCATGGCTTTTGTATCCTCTTTCGCACAATTCAGTGATTTTGAGATTATATGATTGGAAGTATTCTTTCACAGAGTTTAACATATTTTCTTTCTTACAGAATTACATCATTGTACGTCGACTTCTCCTTTCCTAGGGTTTAATGCATCCTTTTCATAGGTGTTAATGTCTTCTTTCTTGATGTTTAGTTAGAATTTTCTTCGAAAGTATTTCAACACAGTTTTTTTGTGGCAGGACCAAACAGGAAGCAGTGCCAGTCTGCCAGACGACCATCAGGATCACAGACCAGAGAGAAGGTGCCCCACTACTTGTTAAAGTAGTTAATTCGAATGTCGTAATAGTAGCAGAACTGTTACATTTTCATTTTGTTCCCCAATTAAGTAGGTACTTGGAACATCAGTCATACTGTTTCGACAATAAAGATTGTTAAAAGGGTAACGGGTATTTATGACCATCATGGCATTGATCGTTGTCCTTTTTTGTTCTCAGGGGTGTGCATCCCTGCAGTAAAGCACTCAGATTTTTTTGGTCTTAATGGGTTTTTAGAAAGAATGTTTGGAATTTACCACAGATCCCAGCTCTCTCTAGACATTCTTTCGCTTGTGTGGTAGACGAAATTTCTTCGACAAAAATATTGTTTAACTGTCCATGTTTTAAAGCACGATATTCAGATTTCCGCAGAATAATAAAAACATTTTTTTTATAAGAATGTTTAAAATACTGTTCACAATTCGATGTTAAACTCTGATGGCCCTTTTCTCATAACGTTTGGTTTCCCCTTCACATCTTTGCCTCTGGCGTGTGCCAAAGTTTTAAGAGTTGGTCAGGTCATGGGAAGTGTCAGTGGATAGACATAGTAGCGATCTGCCCTTAGAGGGATTTAAAAAAATGGACGTATTCTTTGTTTTCTCTTTTTTGTTTTGCTCGCTTGTGCTTTCTTTTGCTTGTTGATTTGTTTTAATTACTGGTGGACCAAAGGTATTTGGAACACTGATTCCATACTTCTCACTACCAAGCCCTTAAAACCACCATACATGTCCACGTATTGGCTTTAACATGCACAGGGATTCACAGATTGGTAGAAAACTCCGTATGTTTCATGACTGAACATGAGAAATAAGCAAGAGCACTGACAACAACAACAAAAAGTTTCTGAACATCTGGAATATGTGCATGAAGACTGGTACGATCCAGTCTGGCATCTCTGTTAATTTTCGAATTGGTAGTATGATAAGGAGGTCTGTTTTCATCACCTAAAAGGAGCTTGAACTGCACACCAGTTTTCTCTCTGCTAATATGTGTGATCTTGTTTTGAGACTTCTTTTAGTAATTTGATGTGGAGCTTGTTTTCCTAGAAGGGTGGCTGGAGGGGTGTGTCATTTAACAGTGGTGTCAGTCGTCGTTAGTTCTGTGAGGTCTTTCGGCAGAGCTGTGAAGAATAACAACAGCGCATCTTTACCTCCAAATCTGCAATTATATGATGAAAAAGAAATTTGAAGCAGCTTATTTGTTTTATCTGAGTCATTGCTGGTGTAAATTACAATGATCAGGGCATTGATTCAGTATGTGAGAGTGTTTGTTAAATGAAAATGTGTATTTATATATGAGCTGTACGCATGGATGTATCTGCAGTAATGTTCATGTGTGTATTCATATGTAAGTGTATAACCAAACACATAGGTTTGAACGTACACTTTTTTAGCAAAGCTCAGTTTGCAATGAATGAATATAGACGTTCGTGCGTGCACATATAATATACTTGAACGCCCATTGGCTTTAACGTGCACAAGCATACACAAATATGCATCCAAGCACATGCCCGCAGTCACATTTACATGCCCTCACGCACATGGATGTGCATATGGATGCGCGTGTGCAGAGACACACACGGACAGACAGACACACACACACTCGCGCGCGCACACACACACACACACACACACACACACACACACACACACACACACACACCACATCACTCACCACACAAGGACACACACACACACACTCACACACACACAGTCACACAAGGACACACCACAACACACACACACACACACACACAACACACACACACACACACACCACTAACACAAGGACACACACACACACACACACTCACACAAGGACACACACCCACCACCCACCCACACACCACACACACACACACATTGAAGACAACAGCAAGATTTTACTCGGTTCCCCATAATACATGGCATGAAACAAAATATAGTCGGATGGAAAAAGCACAAACTGAAAATGTTTCTTAAACTAAGTTAGTTTTGATGAATTGAATGAATCAGATTTGTTTGCAGATGGAATAAGATCTTAACTGAAGATACTGATTATGTATTGACAGGGGCAAGGCACTGCTACATCAACGGGGCACGGACAACGGAGTCCAGGTCACGTGAAGGAACTGGGTGGATGCGGCCAACCACAAAAAAATGGGGAGTATTGTTCTTGATTTTTTGCTTGTTGTTCTCTCTCGTCTTTACACTTCTTCCAGTGTAGCTGTCCCTTTCTTTCATAGTTATGTGTGCTGTCATAGAGTTTAGTGTTTCCTTGTGTAGAGTTGTGTGGTCTTCTTTCCCAGAGTTTAGTATCGCCTTTCCTCCAAATGTTGTCTTTTACAGGGGGTATATTTTCTACACTCACAAGTTTGAAATCTCCTTTCTGCGGTACTAGAATCTTCTTTGTTCTCAGATGCTAGTCTTCTTATTCAGGGTTTAGTGTTTTCTTGATTCACAGATGTTTGTGTTCTTTTCTTCAGGAACTAGTGTCCCATATTTTCCACAGCTGATGCTCGTCTCTTTTTTAATTGGGGTGTACCTTTCCTAACTTTCTAGTCTTCAGTGATTCTTTCCGTGCATTTTGTTTTCCAGGATTTTGGGTCTTCTTTCTCAGAGTATTATGTCTTCTTCTTTCCTAGGATTAAGTGCCACCTTCTTTCCCAGGGTTCTTTTGTCCTAAGATCACGAGTCTTTTTTCCTGGGTTTAGTGTGTTTTTCTTTTACCAGGCTTTAGTGTTCTGTCCTTTCCCAGGGTCCATGCCTTCTTTCCCAGGCTTTATGCCCACAACGTCCGCAGTACTTAGTGCCTTCTTTATTCCACAGTGTTTGGTCTTTCTTCGTTTTAAGGATTCAGTGCCCTCTTCTTTTCCCCACCACAACACAACCCACCCCCATTACATCCCGACCACAGCACAGCACCCCCACCACACCCTCACCACATACTCACCACACCACAACACATCACAACACATCACTACCACACTTCCACTACACCACAAAACACGACACACACCACACTACAACACACATCACCACACAATAACACACACCACACCACAACACAATGCACCACACAATGCACCACACACACACCACACCACTCCACAGTACACAACCCCACACCACACATTCCCAACCCCCAACACACCACATCCTCATAAAACACGCCACCCCACTCCACACCACCAAAACATCACATTACACCACACCACACCAGAACACAACACACAACGACACACCACACCATACCAGGGGGTTGGAATAGCTCAGCGGTAGAGCACCGGACTCATAATCTCGGTGATCCTGGGGTGGTTGAAATCTCCGCCGGGCTGTTTCGGTACAGGGGGATTTTTCACTCGGAGTTGGCATTGGTTCTGACTCCATCTCCATTTCAGTCCTTTGAATGAGACTAAACCGAGGTTCACAAGAGTGGGGACTCTGGTATTTTACACTAAGGCCTGTTTGGCCGTGTGTGTTGAGGTCTGAACTGAAATATGCGTGTCCAACGTTCAGACCTAGGGTGTTTTATTGTCCAGTACTTGGCCTTGGTGCTTGTACCGAGGTCTGTGGGAAGTCTTGAAGAGGCTCTCTGGCAGTGGTCGCTTTCTTTTGATGCGTGAAGAGTGTGGTTTTCATTTTATCATTGCCACGTTTTGTGCAGATCTGCACATTCTGTTGCCTCACAGTCTGTCATGGATCGGTGGGGGTCTTCTGTAAGCAGGAACCACAGTGTACAGTGCCTTCTTTGACTACATCTCTCTGTGGGATACAGCAGAAGGCGTTCAGAAACTTCGACTCCCAGGTGGCTTGTCACCTTGGATGGTGGGTTGTTAGGACAGGGAGTCTAGTGCAGAATGGTGGCTTTGGTTAGGCTTTAGTAGTTTGGGGGGGGGGGGGTGTTAGGGGGTTAGAGGGAGGCCCGTTCCAGCGCATCATTTAGCTCCTGGCAAGACTGAAAGTGTGCAGGATGCTGTGGTGTTGAACTTCTGTGTGGATAAGAAATTTTGGCGTCGCGTAGTTGGAAAAATGGTCTAAATGGATCGGACTGGCCTTACCATGAGATCCATTTTGTGGTGGCATCAGCTTGACCGGCTCCTGCGCGTGGGAGTTTATCAGGGTATAGAGACCCTGGAGGTGTCAGAGCTGTAGTTCATAGAGCAGAGTGCCACTGGCCTTCCTGTGTGACACATGGCTGCTCTGGTTTCTGTGACAGTTGTCTGCGGACCAAAGGTACAGAACGGTGGTACCAGACGAGATACTTCAGGAAAGGCATGCATTTCCTGCAGTGTATCTTGGGATCCCCTGGTACTGTCTGAGTACCCCTTGTTTTGCAGAGAACCTGTCTCGGCGGTCATATCAGCATGGAGTTCACACTGGAGGTCCCGTGGAACTGGCTTCAGTATAGGCCTTAACGTCGGTCGTGTTTGCTGTCGAGGATATCTAAATTTCGTCCCTGTTCGTGGCTGATTCGCGATTCGTGTTACCAATCGGGTCTCTCTTCCACACGGATCTTTCAACAACGCCACTGCATGCCTTTAGTTCTGTTAGTGACTGGATGTTGTGTTGGATTAGTTAAGTAAGTGGGGAGCAGAGGAAGGGTCAGGGGGTACTAAAGAAGCCTGGCTAGAGAAATACGTACATAAAGATGTATATGTACATATTTGTCTCTGGTGTAACCATTGCCATTCATTCTGCGCATTATTCCCTGTTCTGGTGATTCATCAGTCAGGGTGATGGTTCCCGGGAATCAGAGTTGCTGGCTGCCTTCTGTTGTGTTCCATAGATGGATGCAGTTGAAGGAGTTGCTGTGCATCCTGGGACCAGTGTGCAGGGGATGCTTATCTTTTTATGACATGCTTGGGAGCAAGAGAGTTGGAGATATCTTCTTCTTCCTCGTTCGCCATCCCGTTAGATGAGCAGCCCGGTGTCCTCGACGAAGGCTGCCGTCCGTCGCAGTTTCTCCAGGGTGCCGTATAGCTTGGCTTCCACTGCTGTCGTTGTTGGCCAGTACTTTTTCCTGGATGCTGCATACGTGGTACAGACTTGAAGGATGTGGTCAGTTGTCATTGGTCCCTCACCACAAGGGCACTCTCCACTCTTGTCCAATGCCAAATTTTGTGTACATGTGGTGGAGCAGGCGATTGTGTCCAGTCCTCAGGCGGAAGATCTTGACCTGTTCCGTCGTCGCAGCAAATGGTATGTGTCTTCTGGCTTGTATTTGGGATGCAGGAGGCGCCATTTTATTCCTTGCTGTGCCTTGATGAGTGTCCTAATTTCATCGTATGACACCAGGTTGTTGGCCTGCTCCTTCTGTGCACCGTCTTTTGCCAGAATGTCCGTTTTTTCGTTGCCTCTGATGCCACAGTGTGCTGTTACCCATTGTGTCACCACTTTCTCCACTCTGGCACTCAGGGCAACAAGGGCTGAAGTGAGATGGTTCTGTTCTTTGCAGCGGAGTTCTTGAGGGCTTGGAGCATGGAGAGAGCGTCAGAGAACACCACCACCTGCCCTGTTGTTCTTTTGGAGTTCTGCAAGACTGTTGTGGCTGCCTCACAGAGGGCTTCTCACTCAGCTCGGAAGTTGGTGGAGTATTTTCCTGTTGGCATTGCAGTTTCTTCATCTCGGTCTTTGTATCGGAGGAAGATTCCAGCTCCACCATTCCTCATTGCTTCTGTGGCGGAACCATCTGTGAAGAGATGGGTCCAGTCTTCCTGGGGGTACTGGTTGCAGATATACTCCATGGCCAGGGCCTTCCTTTGGGTGTCTGACTGTGTTCCTCTCTTCTCCACTCCGGGAATGCTGGTGACGACTGTTGGGAACACCTGCCTCTTCCGAGATGGGTGGGTGACCTTTGCCGGGATAGGCTTTGCTTCGTGTTCCATCAAGACTGGGTTTTGTGTTTCAAGGCGTCTTGACTGGTGGATGAAGCTGCCTCTTTTCAACCGGCTCCTGGTGGGTCTGCTCATTCTGTTGGTCATTGGAGTTGGAGGTATGCGTGGATCGGTCATCGGCCAGCTGGGGGTCAGATTGTTCATGTGTCTTGGAAAAGTGGTCATTTGAGCAAGAAGTGTTTTACTGCTCTTGTTCACGCCCTACATTCCCAGGCCAGCCAGGCCAAACTGGCTCAGGCTAGGTGGCCAAGGCAAGGCTGACCCTTCCAAACCCAACCCCACCCTAACCTACCTACCCCATAGCCAGCACCTAGGCCTAGGCCAGTTTAGGCCAAGCCCAGCCCAGGCCAGATTGACCCCCCCAACCCTGACTGACCTTGTCTGACCCTACCCTATCCCAGGCCAAACTGGCCCAGGGCACACCATTCTACCACGACACCACCCACCACCACACCACCCACCACCACCACCACACCACACCACACCAACCCACCACACCCCCCACCCACACCACACCACCACCCCACACCACACCACCACCACACACCACCACACCACCACCACACCCACACCACCACCACCACCACCACACCACACCACCCCACACCACACCACACACCACCCACCCAACCACCACCCACCACACCACACCACCACCACCACCCACCACCCACACCCACCACACCCACACCACACACCACACACACACACCCACACCACACCCACCACACCACACCACCCACCACACCCACCACCACACCCACCCACCACCACACCACACCACCCACCACACCACACACCCACACCACACCACACACCACCACACCACACCACACCACACACCCACCACCACACACACCACACCACACCACCACACCAACCACACACCACCACCACCACCACCACACCACACCACAACACCACCACACCACACCACCACCAACACACACCACACCACACCCACCCACACCACCACACCACACCACACCACCACCACACACACCACACCACACCACCCCACCACCCACACCACACCACCAAACCACCACACACAACCACACACCACCACCACACCACACCACACCACACCACCACACCACACCACACCCACACCACCACACACCACACCACCACCCACACCACACCACACCAACCACCACCACCACACACACACACACCACACACCACCACACCACACACACCACACCACCCACCACAACCACCACTACACCACCACCAGTACCACCACAACACCAACACTACAACCAACACCATACCACTACCACAACCACACCACAACCTCACCACAACCCCCCCACCACTCCAGCACCACCACATCACACCACCACCATAACCACCACAACCCCACCACCACCACCACAACAACCACCACAACACCATAAACACGACCACCACACCACCAAAACTCTACCTCCAGCACAACCACCACAGCACCATCAACACGACCACCACACCACCACCACTATCACCATTCCACTACCATTACCACCACTCCCTCCACCACCATACCACTCACACAACAATCACATCTCAACCACCACACCAACAACGCCCCCCCCCCCCACCCCAGGAATCATCGCCTTCTCTCCCTTGGTTGGGTGTTTCCTTCATCGCCAGGGTTCCATGTAGTATAGTTTTCTATTCTTTCTAGGGTTTAATGTCTTCTTTCCCCAGTGTTTTGTGTCTTCAAATTTTCCAGGGTTTGGTGTATTTTTCTTTCCCAGGACTTGGTGACTTCTTGTCTAGGTTTGAGTGTTTTCTTTCCCAGGGTTTAATGCCTGCTGTACTTTCATGGCTTTTGTATCCTCTTTCGCACGATTCAGTGCCTTTGTGATTGTATGATTGGAACTATTCTTTTACAGAGTTTAACATATTTTCTTTCTTACAGAATTACGTCGTTGTACGTCGACTTCTCCTTTCTTAGGGTTTAATGGATCCTTTTCTGGAATATAGTTATTCAGGTGTTAATGTCTTCTTTCGTTATGTTTAGTTAGAATTTTCTTCGAAAGTGTTTAAACACAGTTTTTTTTGTGGCAGGACCAAACAGGAAGCGGTACCAGTCTGCCAGACGACCACCAGGATCGCAGACCAGACAGAAGGTGTCCCACTACTTGTTAAAGTAGTAAATTCGAATGTCGTAATAGTAGCAGAACTGTTACATTTTCATTTTGTTCCCCAATTAAGTAGGTACTTGGAACATTTATCATACTGTTTCGACAAAGATTTTAAAAGGGTGTGTAATGGGTATTTATAACCATCATGGCATTGATCGTTGTCCTTTTTTGTTCTCAGGAGTAAAATGCAAGTAAAAGAAAGTAATAAGTGTTCGTATTGTCCTGACACAATTGATTATATTGAGCATTTTTTCTATGATTGTCCACCTGTGCGAATGTTTTGGTTGTCAATCGAGGATTTCATATACGTAAAAACAGATATAAGACTAAAGCTATCAGTTTTGGACATACTTTTTGGTATAAACAAATTTGATCTCAATCTTGCAAATTACAAATTCATTAATTACATGATTCTTTTAGTTAAGGTGTGTATTAGTATTTTCAAAAAGACCAATTCTGTCTTCTCTCTGCAACATAATTTTGAAAAAGAGCTAAACATTAGAAAGCATCACCTCCTCTTTAAGTAGACTAGAAACACACTATCTGATGCAGAACTCCTTTGCATATTTCTACAGAAACAGTTACCGCTACCGTTGGGAAAAGTATGTTAGAAGCCTGTGAGTTTCTTTTCTCTGTCTCTCTCTCCGTCATTTCTTCCCTCCATCTCTTTGTCCCTCTCAGTTTGTCTGCCTGTCTGTCGGCCCGTCAGTTTGCTTGCCTGTCTGTTTATCTGCCCGTCCGTCCTTTGCTCCATCTCACTTTCTTTCTCTCTCTGTTATAGCATGAGAGTGACTCTTCTTTAATGTTCTCTACATGTTTGCTAGTCTGTCTGTCTATCTGTTTGTCTGTCTGTCTGCCTGTCTCTCTCTCTCTCTCTCTCTCTCTCTCTCATATCTCGTCTCTCGTCTGTCTTCTGTCTGTCTGTCTTCTCTCTCTCTCTCTCTCTCTCTCTCTCTCTCTCTCGCACTCTCTCTCTTTCTATCTATCTCTGTACGTGAGTGTGTATGTTTGTTTGCCTGTCTGCCCGTCTGACTCAGTATCTCTCTTCCTGTCGTTTTCTCTCTGTGTGTCTTCCCCCCCCCCCCCCCCCCCCCCCATCACCAACATCCCACTCTCTCCCTCTCTCTCTCTTTGACGCCATCTCTGTCCGACTGTCTGTCCTCTTCTGCCTGTCGGGTCTGTCTGTCTGTCTCTCTATCTCTTTTTTTTTTGTGGGTGGGTGGTGGTGGTTGCGTGACGTGAGGAGCGCTCACGCGCTTGGGCAGTAGCATGGGGAGGCCTGTTCCTGTCTCGGCAACTGGGACCTATGATATCCTTTCAGGAGTGTGTACATACGGAATTGGTGGCTTATGCATAAATTTTGCTTTGATACCGTGCCTTTAACATGTAACCACCATTGTTAATATGTTTGAGAGGGGGGGGGGAGGGAGGGAGAGAGAGTGTTGTGTGTGTGTGTGTGTGTGTGTGTGTGTGTGTGTGTGTGTGTGTTGCAACACAAAATGAAGCTAGCAGATAACAGATTCTCCTTCTCTCTCGTTACGTGGGAAAAACTGAAATGAAAGAAAATAATTAAGTCTTTTGTTTAATCTGTGTTGTTTTCTTTGTACTAGCAACACATTGTCAGAGTGAGTGTGCCAGTTCACCACACATTAGAACACTAACAAACCCAGACACTTTGTATCAAACGCCAAAACATTAAAGTCTGCAAAATCGTGTCCATTTGTAAATGAACAAACAGACTATGCATGGTGTGTAAGGGACTGGTTGAAGAAAAAAAAAAAAAAAGGAAAAAAAAAAGAAAAAAAACCCCTAGTAGTGGAAATTGTTTTTGTTTTTTTTCGCTTTTTGTTTTTTTTTGGCAAATGAAGAGGACAGTGTGAAGCACCAAAAAATGAAGAGGTGGATTTTGGCCTTAGGGAAAAAAAAAAAAAAAAAGGAAAAAAAAAAAAGAAAAAAATTACTGCCTTAGGTGCTCCATTGATCCGATAACTGATGCCACAAAAAAAAAAAAGTATGTTTTGCTTCTATTCCAGGTTCCATCAGAGAACAAGTGTATTCCAGGTACGCAGCAGAGAACAAGTGTGTTTTGCTTCTATTCAGGTACCAATAGAGAACAAGTGTGTTTTGCTTGTATTCCAGGTTTCAGCAGGGCACACGAGTGGTTTGCTTCTATTCAGGTACACAGCAGAGACAGGTGTTTTTTAACATCATTTTCGGCCAGCAGCAGTAACAAGTGTGTTTATTGCTGTTTTTCCTAAGGTATCGCAGAACAGTGTGTTTTGCATCTAACAGGTATCAGGAAGAGAACAAGTGGTTTTGCTTCTATGCACAGGTGTAGGGCAGAGAAGTGTTTTGCTTTATTGCAGGGGTTGCAGCAGAGAGAACAAGTGTGTTTTGCTTCTATTCCAGGTAGCGCAGAGAACAAGTGTGTTTTGCTTTATCAGGTACCAGCAGAGAACAAGTGTGTTTTCTTTATTCCAGGTACGCAGAGACAAGTGTTTGTTTTCCAGGTACAGCAGAGCACAGTGTGTTTTGCTTCTATTCCAGGTACAGCAGAGAACAAGTGTGTTTTGTTCTTCTATTCCAGTATGCGCAGCAGAAAACAGGTGTGTTGCTGCTTCAGGTACCAGCAGACAAGTGTGTTTTCTTTGATTCCAGGTATGCAGCAGAGACAAGTGTGTTTTGCTTCTATTCAGGTACAGCAGCAGTGCATTACAGCAGAGACAAGTGTTTTGCTTCTATTCCAGGTACAGCAGAGAACAAGTGTGTTTTGCTTCTATTCAGGTAGCAGCAGAGAACAGTGTGTTTTGCTTCTATTCAGGTATGCGCAGGAACAGGTGTTTGCTTCTATTCAGGTACAGCAGAGAACAAGTTGTGTTTAGAGGACAGTGTGCTTCTATTCCAGGTACGCAGCAGAAACAAGTGTGTTTTGCTTCTATTCAGGTATCGCAGCAGAACAAGTGTGTTTTGCTTCTATTCCAGGTACCAGCAGAGAACAAGTGTGTTTTGCTTTATTCCAGGTATGCAGCAGAGAACAAGTGTGTTTTGCTTTATTCCAGGTAGCAGCAGAGAACAAGTGTGTTTTGCTTCTATTCCAGGTATGCAGCAGAGAACAAGTGTGTGTTTGCTTTATTCAGGTATGCAGCAGAGAACAAGTGTGTTTTCTTCTATCCAGGTTTTTGCAGGTCAGCAGAGACAAGTGTGTTTTGCTTCTATTCAGGTACAGCAGAGAACAAGTGTGTTTTGCTTCTATTCAGGTACCAGCAGAGAACAAGTGTTTGTTTCTCAGCGGACAAGTTTTTTCTATTGCAGGTAGCAGCAGAGAACAAGTGTGTTTTGCTTCTATTCAGGTACAGCAGAGAACAAGTGTGTTTTGCTTCTATTGCAGGTAGCAGCAGTAACAAGTGTGTTTTGCTTTATTCCAGGTACCAGCAGGAACAAGTGTGTTTTGCTTCTATTCAGGTACGCAGCAGAGAACAAGTGTGTTTTGCTTCTATTCCAGTCAGCAGAGAACAATGTGTTTGCTTCTATTCAGGTACGCAGCAGAGAACAAGTGTGTTTTGCTTCTATTGCAGGTTCCACTAGCAGAGAACAAGTGTGTTTTGCTTCTATTAGGTGCAGCAGAGCAAGTGTCTCAGAGAAGTTTCGGTTATTAGTTCCACAGAGACAAGTGTATTCCAGTTCCAGCAGAGAACAACAGTGTGTTTTCTTCTACATGTAATGAACAAGTGTGTTTTGCTTCTGTTCCAGGTGCCAAATAGAGGACAAGTGTGTTCTGCTTCTATTCCAGGTACGCAGCAGAGAACAAGTGTGTTTTGCTTCTATTCAGGTAGCAGCAGAGAACAAGTGTGTTTTGCTTCTATTCCAGGTACCAGCAGTCAACAATTTGTTTTGCTTCTATGCCAGGTACGCAGCAGAGAACGAGTGTGTTTTACTTCTATTCCAGGTACGCTGTAGAGAACAAGTATGTTTTGCTTCTATTCAGGTTCGCATCAGAGAACAAGTGTATTTTCAGGTCTACAGCAGCAGAGAACAAGTGTGTTTTGCTTCTATTCCAGGTACCAAAAGAGAACAAGTGTGTTTTGCTTGTATTCCAGGTTCTCAGCAGGGAACAAGGTGGTTTGCTTTATTGCAGGTACTCAGCAGATAACAAGTGTGTTTTGCTTCTATCCAGGTACGCAGCAGAGAACAAGTGTGTTTTGCTTGTGTTGCCAGATACCCAGCAGTAACAAGTGTGTTTTGCCGTACTATTCCAGGTATGCAGCAGGAACAAGTGTGTTTTGCATCTATTCCAGGTATGCAGCAGAGAACAAGTGTGTTTTGCTTTATTCCAGGTATGCAGCAGAGAACAGGTGTGTTTTTCTTTATTCCAGGTATGCAGCAGAGAGACAAGGTGTGTTTTGCTTCTATTCCAGGTACCAGCAGAGAACAAGTGTGTTTTGCTTCTGTTCCAGGTACCCAGCAGAGAACAAGTGTGTTTGCTTCTATTCCAGGTACCAGCAGAGAACAAGTGTGTTTTGCTTTATTACGAGGTACGCAGCAGAGAACAAGATGTTTTCTTCTATTCAGGTATCCACAGAGACAAGTGTTTTGCTTCTCAGGTACGCAGCAGAGAACAAGGTGTTTTTGCTTCTATTCCACGTATGACAAGGTGTTTTGCTTCTGTTCCAGGTGGAAGAGACAAGTTGTTCTGCTTCTATTCCAGGTGGTAGCAGAGAACAAGTGTGTTTTGCTTCTATTCCAGGTTACGCAGCAGAAACAAGTGTGTTTTGCTTCTATTCCAGGTACGCAGCAGTAACAATGTTGTTTTGCTTCTATTCAGGTACGCAGCAGAGAACAGTGTGTTTTTTCTATTCCAGGTACGCTGTAGAGAACAAGTATGTTTTGCT
>JAMYXO010003868.1:0-18886 GCA_033310375.1 Conus canariensis | reverse complement strand
AGCCAGTGCAGCTGTCCACTCTGTCTTGTAGGGATAGTGAAAAGGCCCCTTCGTATTTTGGCCCCAGAAACCTGGGGGCCGGCCGCCCAGATTTCGGCGAAGACAAGATACAAGGGTTTTTTTTGAAACCATCTGTCCAGTTTGAAAAGGGGGAGAGCTACCCTACGTTGAACTATTACGTCATTGGTTTGTCGGTTCTCCTTTCTTCAGCAATACACATTTCCGACTACCCCAGAAAAAGAGATTTCCCATAGATTGATTTTAGCATATAGCAAAGGGAATGCAGGGGTTTTTTCACACTGAACAGCGATCTAATTATGCGTGTTTCTAGTTGAAATGTCATTAATTCTGTTAACCAGAAGAATTCGTGACGTCAGTTTTCTGTGTACGCGCTCGAGCTAAAGTGGTAAGCGAAGGGGGGGTTTTTTTTTTTTGTTTTTTTTTGTTTTTTCATTACTTTATTGTACAGCTATTTTTTTCACGAATTAACCCCTTTTAATGTTGTTAAGCGACATGTAAAAGTGCCCAACATTTATGCCAATATCAGGGGTAGACTGTTGAACCCAAAAATGCATGAAATTACTTATTTTTTGGGAAACCCAAAGGTACTTAGCCAATCGAAAGAATGCTCGTTGTTGGCCAATTTTCAAAACTTTTTGGAAAGTTTCCTTTTTTTTTCAAAAGGGTTTGGGAAATTTTACATGCAAACAACACACTCTTGCCCCCACACTTCCCCGCGCACACACACCACCAAACCAACACCACCCACACACCCCCAAAAACAACACACCCCCCAAAGCACGACGCACGCATGCAGCACCACACAACCCACGCACACGCACACAAGATGAAACCCACTCTTTTTTAAAATTTTTTGAGGGACTTAATAAAATCGTTTGTTTTAAATTTTTGGGGAAAGCAACAGGTGGGCCCGATGCCCTTTGTTTTTTTTGCCCCAAACACAGCACCCAAAGTCTAAAAAGGGTTTCTGTTTTCCCATCCATGAGGTTTTCAGGAGGGTTTAAAAACAGGGGGGGAAAAATTTCCCTTTTTTTCTGGTCTTTACGGGGTGTGAACCAAAAAACCCCCCAAATGAGGGTTTTTTTGTTATTTCAGCACGATTTTTTTGGGGGAACACATGACACACCGCCCACACACACCGACACAGACAAACACCCGACGACATACCAAACCCCGGCGGGGAGCCCCCGGCAACCCCTGCACGAAAAACCCCCCAAAAAACCCAAACCCAAACACACACACCCCCACACCAAAAAATTTTCTTTTCTCTCTCTCTCTCTCTCTCCTCCCCTCTCTTTCCCTTTTTCCCCTTTCCCCTCACTCACTCACCCCCAAATCCCACACCATCATTTTACCCCCATACACATGCAGGGTGCATTGCTTTGGGGTTAAATGCCGCGCCACGCCCATGCTTCTCCCCCGGGGAAAAAAAATGTTTTTTTAGCGCAGCAATGCGGGGGGGAAAAAACCCAAACGTGAAGTAGGAAATAAATTTAAAGTTTATCCTTCCATTTTAAAAATGCATTCCTAATTTCTTCTCAAAATTTTTAAATTCCCCGATCCTCGACGTCCTGTTTTTGGGGCCCCGCTGCTGGGTTGTGTTTTTGGGTTGTTGTTTTGTTTTGTCGATTTGTTGACAGAGTTTTTTCGGGAAAAAGGGAAAAAAGGAACTTCCAAACGAAAAGAAAAACGGGGGGGGGTTCTCTTTGTAACGAGGTAGAAAAATTAGCCTTTAAAATGTGTTTTGTTTTGTTTGTTTTTGTTTGTTTGTTGTTGTTTGTTTGTCAATTTGTCACCCTCGGGAGAAATCCAAGAGGTATTCAATGACGAATTTTGGAAATGAATTTGAATAAAAAAAAAAGTAAGCGATGGAAAAAAATCACATTTACAATCCGTTTTTACGAGATAAACAGTGGGGCACGCACGGGATACAGGTACCCCAATGCCATGCTTTTTTCGCACGCACGCGCACACCACACAACCCCAAAAAAAACCCCACACACACACTGCACGACCCCCACCCCACGCGCACACACACACCGCGCGGCCGCGCGCGCGCACGCAGGACGCACGCACGCGCCGAGGGGGACACGCGGGGGCCCCCACCCCCAAAAAACAAAATCACTCACACACGAGAGAGAAAAGGGGGAAGAGAGAAGAAAGAGAGAAGAGAGAGAGAGAAAATGGAAAAAAGGGGAAAAAAAAAAGCCCCCCCTTTTTTAAGAAAAAAACCTTTTAAAGGGAAGGGGGGCCACTGTTATGAAGGAAAGAAAAAGGGAAAAAAAAATTTTTTAAAGGTGTTTCACAACCTCTGTAGCGAAAAAATTCCCCTTTTCTACCCCCCAAAATTATTTTCTTTAATTTAAACATGTTTTTTTTACTGTTTTGTCAGTATGTTTTAAATTTTAAAAAAAGCTCTCAGACAAAATAAAACTTCAGGCTTTAAACCCCAAAAATGCTTAAAAAATTTCTTAAGTCATAACATTGATTTTTTTGTCCCCAAAGGGAAAAAAAGTCTAATTTTAGCGCTTCGGCAAAAAAATTTGCTTGAGTTTTTTTGACCCTTTTATATCAACCTTTTTAAAACTTTTGAAACCTTTTTCCCTTTTTTTAAAGGCCCCCGAAATTTTTTTCATTTTCTGCGAACTTCACTGTATGCAACACATTTGAAAGAAAGTGATATTCATTTTCCCCCAAACATTCATGGTTCAACCTTACATACGTTATCGGTTTGTAAACCCCCTTTAAAACCCCCCTTTATTTGCATTTAAACCTTTAAAATTTAGTTCTAAAACTAGCGAGCATATCCCCGTGCCCTTTTTGGGGTTTTTACTTTGTAAAAAAACTTTTTTGGGGGTTTTTGGTTGCTGTTAAAAATTTAAAAAAAACCCAAAATTCTTTTCTTTTTTCCCTTTTATTTGTGGTGCCGTTTGTGAAATATACACCCTTAGTGTCTTTCGTTCCCAAAAAAACAATTTTTTATTCCCACGTCCTGGAATTAACCCCAAAATTTTCCAAACCCGTTTTCAGTTAGAAAATTTTTTTCCTTTGTCCCCAGTTGCATTTTCCCCCTTTTTTTGTGTTTTTTAAAGGATCTCATATGCTTGTCGAAAAACCTAGTCAATGGTTTTTTTAAAAATTTTGCCAGTATTTGTGCATTTAAAAATTGGGTGGTATAAAAAATGGGTATCTGCCTGCTTCCCCAAATGTTCCCATTTTTTTTGGGGGAATGCAGTGGGATTTTTTATAAAGGGTTTTTAATTGAAAATGTTTTTTTTAATTTTTTTTTCCCTTTGGAAGTTATAGAAAAAACCCCGCTTTTTTAAGTACGTAAACCCCCCAAATGGGCTCAATTTGCGAATCAAAAATTTTCCAAAATATCGAGGGTTTTAAAATTGTATTTAGTTTCCCTTTAAAAGATCTTGGGATTTGTACCCCTCCTTTTTTCCCTTTTTATTCGTTTCCCCCCCCCCCAAATTTTTGGCTAAATTTGTTGTAAAATACATTCCTAGGTATTTTAATTATTTTTTTTATTTTTTATTCTTCCCCGTCCCCCCCCAAATTTTTTTTTCCCCCTTGCAGATAAACCACCCATCCTAAGACAGACATTTGTTTTTTTAAGATTAATCTTTCAATGCAGTCTGTTGTTCCTTTTTAAAATTTTTTTAAATTGTTTTTGGAGACCACAACTGTGTCAGAAGGAGAATAACATCATCTGCGATCAAAAATGGGAAAAAGACTTTCAACGCTTTTTTAGAATCATTTTTTACCGGCCTGCCTTTTTTCTAATTTAAATTTGCTAATTCATTAATAAAAAAGAAAAAAAACTCAGGGGAAAGAGAGAGAGAAAGAGGGGGAGAGAGAGAGAGAGAGAAACAGAAAGCGTGGGTTTGAGGGGAGGGGGGGGGGGGGGGGGTCGTGAGATGGGGGGGAAAGGGAAAAACCTAAATAAGTAACAGAGAGAGGAGGGAAGGGGGGGCCACACACCCCCAAACACACACACACCCCCACAAAACACCACACACAAACCCCCCAAAAAAACCCCAAAACAAAACAAAAACCCCGTGTGTTGTGTGGGGTTTGTGTGTGTGTGTGTGTGTGTGTGTGGGGGTGTGTGTGTGGTGTTTTTTTTTCCCCCGTCTTCTTTCCGTTATTCACTAAGTTTCTCTGGTATGGACAGGTTTTTGGGGGGAGAGAGAGAAGGAGGAGGAGAGAGGAGAGGGGAGAGGGGGAGGAGAGAGAGAGAAAAATTTTATTTTTAAACAAAAAACTCCCCCTAACTCACGAAAGGCCCCAATGTATGAAAAAACATGTCAATCAAAGAGAAATGACTTGAGGGGGGGGGGCCCTGTTCGTGAACAAATTAAAAAATTTAAAAAGATGAATAATGTGTGGTGCACTTTGTAAAAAGGGCAAGGGGGTGTGATTTCATGCCGGTGAAAAAAGCGGGGTAGGGGGAAACGCATACAAAAAAAAAAATCGCCCAATTGCTTTGCCCCCGATTTCTTTTCTTGTTTCCGAGATGAGTTTGTGTAAGGGAAAAAAAAAATTGAGTTTCATTTTTTGCATTATATAGTATCTATTTAAATGACAATTTTTATTACGTTATTGTTTTGTGATGAGCTGTTTAAATTAAAAAATTTGTGACGTGTTTTTTTCAAAAAAAAAAACCTCGCAAGGGGGAAAAAAAAAAAAAAGAAAAAGATAATCCGTTCAAAAAAAAAGAGGTTTTTTACAAAGTGTGTTGGGGGGCTGTCCATGATTTTGTGAGGAAAATCGGTATGAAGGTGTGTAAGGAAAGGTTGGGAAAAAAAAAGGAAAAAAAAAAAAAAAAAAAAAAAAAAAAAAAGCTAGTTTTTGGGGAAAACGTTTTTTTTTTTTTTTTTTTTTTTTTTTTTTTTTTTTTTTTTTTTTTTTTTTTTTTTTTTTTTTTTTTTTTTTTTTTGAAGATGAAAAAAGGGGGGCAGTGGGGAAAACCCCAAAAAATGAAGAGGGGGATTTGGGCCCTTTTTGGGAAAAGGGAAAAAAAAAAAAAAAAAAAAAAAAGAAAAAAAAAAGACAAAGGGGAAAAAAAAAATCCCCGCCTTTTGGTGTCCCTTGTCCTACAACTGATCCCAAAAAAAAAAAAAAAAAAATTTTCCCCCGCCCCAAAAACCCTAGGGGGGGGAAAAAGGTCCCCCCATAAAAAAAACCCCGCCCGTGTTGAAACAGTTCCCCGTGGGGGAGGGGTATCTCCGTACGAGATGTTTAGTCAAGTGACAGCCGGGGAGGGGAAACCCCTCGGCAACTTGTCCGCGGATTCAAGACGACCCAAAAATGAGTTAAAAGCACGAAAAAAAAAAAAAAGGGGAAAGCCCAAAAAAAAAAAACCCCAAAAAAAAAAAATAAGACAAGACAAGCCCCAAAATTTAAAAAAAAAAATGAAAAAAAAAAAAAAACCCCAAAAAAAAAGAACGAACACCGAGATCCGGGGGTGAGGGGGAAGGTAGTGTTTCGGGGCAGGTTAAAAGGAAAGGGTTTAAAGGGGCAGCTTTTCCGGGGGTTTTTTTTCCCCTTTTTCTTCTTTTTTTTTTTTTTTTTTTTTTTCTTGGGAAATTCCCCCCGGAAAAATTACCCCAAAAATTTTTCCCCGTTTTTAAAAAATAAAAAATTTACAGTCTGATTCTTGTATTTTGGGGTTTTTCCCTCCCTTTTTTTTGTAAAATTTTTCTTTGTGTTCGCTCTCTTTTCTGTCTGTCTGTTGTCTCTCTCTCTCTCTCTTCTCTCTCACTTTTTTTTTCTGTCTCTCTCTCTGTCTCAGTCTCTCTGCCTTCTCTCTCTTTCTCTTCTCTCTCTCCTCTCCCCTCTCTTTTTTTTCCTCTGTCTTTTTTTTTCTGTCTGTCTCCCCCCCTGGCTGGCCAAAAATGTAAAATTTGGGGATTTTTTGCGGGTCCGATTTTCGCTTCCCCAAACGCTTTGGGTTTTTAAATTAATGTTTTTTTAAAAATTGGGAACCCCGACGTTTTCGTTTTTGTAACAGAGAAAAAAAAAGTTTAAAATTTCCCCTTTTTTGTTTTGCTGCCCTTTTCCCCCGAACGATCTTTGGGGAAAAAAACTTAGAAAACCCCCAAAAAGGGGCCCCAACCTTTTTAAATTTTTTGGAAAAAATTTCTTTTTTTCAACAAGGAAAGGGGGAAAACCTTTTTGGGGGGAATTTTTTCCCAAAAGTTTTTTTTTTTTTGAAGAAAAAAAAAGAATTCGGACAGTAATGTTTTAATGTACTCTGCCTTTTGTAAACATATCTATTTTTTTTTCCCTTTTTATTTAAATTTTTTTTACTTTTTCAGGAAAGTTGTATGATAAAAAACCCCCCTTTAGCAGGGGGGGGGGCCCTTTTTTAAAATAAAATTTAAAAAAAATTGCATTGAATTCTTTTCCTTTTTTCTCTGTCTCCTCTCTCTCTTCTCTCTTTTTTCTCTCTTCTCGCCTTTCTGTCTGTTGTCTGTCTCTCTCTCTCTCTCCTCTCTCTCTCTCTCTCTCTCTCTCTGTCGGGTGAGTTTGTGTGTGTGTGTGGTGTGTTGTGTGAGAGAGAGGAGAGAGAGAGAGAGAGAGGCTGCGGGACAAATAAACCCAGTCTTCATTTTTTTTAAATTGTTACATACTTTAAATGCACTTAAACAAAATGGACAAAAAATGTATAGAACATTATATTATGTAGAGAGTTGTGGAAAAGAGAATGAAAATTACGAGAGAGAGAGAGAGAGAGAGCAGAGAGAGGAGGAACATAGATAATGAAATTTTTTTCCGGCTTTAGTGGAACTTCCGTCGATCTTTTTTTTTTTTTTTTTGCATCCAATCCAGCGGAAACATTGTTTCCGCAGAATTTGTTTTCCCCCCGGATAGCCATTAGTGTGACAGGCTCCCTAAGTTTTGCTGCCCGTACTAACCCGTGTACAGTCTCCTCTCTCGTCATTTTCACAGGGCAGGAGACAGAAAATACATGGCTTGCTTATGTAGGTCAGTTTTTTGTGTGTGTGCATAAACTGGTTGTCTGGGGAATAAAAAACATTGAATTATGATTATCCCCACCTCTCGCACTCTATCCCCCACCCCCACCCCTACCACCCACTTCTTTCACCTCGGTAATCCTCCCTTCTCTTTCGCCTTTTACTTGTCTCTCTCGCCATCCAACCACCATCCCCTTCTCGCCCTGTCTTCCGTTTCCGTTCGCTGAAGGCCCCGTGTGTGTGTGTGTGTGTGTGTGTGTGTGTGTGTGTGTGGTTGTGTGTGTGTGTGTGTGTGTGTGTTGTGAGCGAGAGACAGAGACATACACACACACACACATCACACACACACACACACACACATCCCCAAAAACCCCGAAACAAAACACACACACACACACACACACACACAGAGAGAGGAGAGAGAGAGAGAATCTTTATTTACGAGGATTGTAACGTCAGCTGGAAGTGGATTTTTCTCGGATATGTCCCCCATTGTCCACGAGGATAAAACAAACAAAACAACACAAATGACGATAGATCGCAAAACTTTGTACCTGAAAAACAACGAAATCAACGTCATCACATAAAGAGAACATATGGTTAATAAAATATATATATATTAAAAAGACAGAAAAGAGACCGACAGAAAACGGAGGAGAAGACGACTCGACCATAGATCTGCGAAACATGAACCTGCAAACAAGGAGAACAACAGCATCAAACGAGGAGAACAGCATGGTTTAAAGGGGAGAAACGACGGGACAGAAAAGGGAGGCGATATATGAAAAGAGAGAAACAGAGAAAGGGGCTGGGGAAGAGAGGACGGTGGTAGAAGGGAGCAAAACAGACATCAGTTTGACGAAGAGAGAGAGATGAGAGAGGAGAGAGAGGGAGAGAGAGAGAGAGAGAGAGAGGAGAGAGAGAGAGCAGAACAGAACAGAACAGTGAGAGATAGACGGACGGACCACACACACACACACACACACACACTCTCTCTCTCTCTCTCTCTCTCTCTCTCTCTCCTCTTCTCTCTCACACACACACACACACACACACACACACACCACTCTCTCTCTCTCTCTCTCTCTCACACACACCACACACACACACACACACATCACCACGGCACACACACACACGCCACACGCACACACATCACACACACACACACACACCACACAACACACGCACAGAGGGAGGTGGAGGTGTCCCTGTTTGCCAGGCTAAGTGTACAATGGGTGTGAGGAAATGAGTCGGCCAGTCAGCGGTGTGGGGGCCCATTGACGCCGCCAGTCGTGCACCGGCTGACTGCTGTGATGTGTGTGTTGTGTGTGTGCTGGCCGCTGATCTGCTTGGCCTCTGGATTGGAACCTGATGGCTCTATTGAACGAATTGGGCTCCCTGGGCGCCGTGGTGGGAAACGGGGGGGGGGGGGGGGGGGGGGGGTGAGCGGGGAGGGGGGGGGGGGGGGGATACGTGTTCATTTGTATGTGTGGGGTGTGTGTTGTGTGGGTATGTGTATGTGGGTGTTGTGTGTGTGTGTGTGTGTGTTGGTGTGTGTGTGTGTGAATGTGTGTGTGTGTTGGTGTGTGTGTGTGGGTGTGTGTGGTGGGTGTTTTGTTTTGGGGGTTGAGAGAGAGAGAGTGCACACGGTAAATGCGTTTCCCGATATAAATGCTTCCCTCGCTCTTTTGTTGTGTCAGGGAAATGTGACCTGATGCCCTTTGGAGAGTTTGTTTGATTTGGGAGTTCTTCTCTGTTTGGTAACACTTTTTTTAGCGCGCTTTCTCTCCCCCCCTTTCCCCCCCCTTTTCCTCCCCCCCCCTCCTCTTACCGTTAAAAAAGATCTAAATTTTTCACCTTTCTTTGGAAAACCCTACCACGGGATTTTTTCACACCATACTTTCGTTAAAATTTTACACAGTGATGGATCTTTACAACTATTCACCTTTCGTTTGGAAACTTTTAAACATAGATGGATCTCTAAATCTATTTTACCTTTGTTGAGAAAAAAAAAAAAACAGTGAAAGACTCTACAACTTTTTCCCCTTTTGTTGGGAAACTAAACACAAATGATGGGTCTCTAAACTATTCACCTTTCGTTAGGAAATAAAAAACAGTGATGGGTCTTTACAAACTATTCACCTTTCGTTTTGGGGAAATAAAAAACAGTGATGGATCTTTACAACTATTCACCTTTCGTTGGGAAAAATAAAGACGTGATGGATCTCTACAACTTTTCAAACCCTTTGTTGGAGCTAAACACGTGAAGGGAAACTTTTACAAAATTGGGGGTCCGTGGGCCATGTTTCCCACCTTTAGGCCCAGCGCGACTTTATGGTGAACGATAGCTTGGTGAGCATAATGGGGGCACGAAGAGGGAGCCATTCACGGGCATCACAGGGCATTGTGCACGCTTTTTCGACATCGCAAAGCAGTGGGCTTTGTTTTTTAGCTGATGTTGGGGCCCCGCCTATGGAAATAGTGAGAGAGCTTTCATCATTTTACCGTCCTCACTCCCCTTCTTTCATAGGGGTAATTCTTCAGGGTTTACTTTTATAGCAGAACAATGCTGAAGTTCGGTATCCTCGAAACGCGTGAAATCTTTATGGCTCGGCCAGCCGAGAAAACACGCCATTTAAGCAGTAGGAAAAAGAAGACGGCATCAGCCAAGGGAACCTCGCGTCAAGTGTCTGTTGAAGGGGCCCGTAGTTTTGTCTGTTCAGGAGGGGCTGTTTATTGCCTGCCGACGATCTTTAACCAGGGGGAACCGCTCTGATACACAGAGCTAAGGGGAGACAGCGTTCGTTTTTTATACGGCCTGTAGCTGGTTTACCGTGGTGTTTACAGAGTGGTTAAAAGGAGTTTTTTTGAGGTGAAGACGGGGACCTCCTTTCTTCGTTTTATGTATTCCTGAAGATGTTCCCTTTTCAAAATCTGTTATGGACATAGAGACACTGTACCCATGAGTGGGCATACAAAAGAGATGGGGGTGCGAGGGGGAAGGGGCGGGGGGTGGGGTGGGGAGGGGGGAGGGGAAGACAGACAGACAGGAGGTAGACCAGGGCAGGAGGAAAGAGGAGACCATTGGTTTTTCTGCTGTCTGTCTGTCTGCTTCGCCTCTTTACCGAAATTGTAAATGGGGGAAAGCAGGCTTTGCCCAGGGCACTAAAAGCAGAACCACTAAACGTATCATCACGTGTTTTGATCAGGTTTAGGCTGGGCAAGATATGCCGAGTTAGTGTCTCCCACCCCCCCCCCCCCCCCCCCCCCCCTTCCCACTCCCCTTTGCCCTCTCTGTTCATCCTAAACAGATGGGGAATGTTTTGGCCTCTTTCCGGACGAAACGCTGAGGAGAGGGGATGTCTAGAGAGCAAAATGACTGGGGGGACAAGGACGGGGTGGTGGTCAGGACGGGTGTCCATGGGAACGATAAATGAGAGGAGAGGTTGTCCTAGAGAACAGAGACATTTTAGATGACAATGAACAGTGTATTGGTCAGGAGAGTTGTCCACGTGATCAAAAGGTTTGTCCCTGTGGGCTGGTGGTGGGGGGATGCGACCTTTACGAATCCTGGTGTGACTGTGTTTGGGAAATTTTTGGGAAAATAATGAAAAGAAAAAGAAATGAGAGAGAGTGATGGTTTTGGTGGGGTATAAAAGAGTGTGAGAATTTTTAAAAAAATATAGAAATTGAGCCCAAAATGTTGATGTTGTTTTGTGTAGGGGAGTGTGCGAAAAATGCGAAAGTATGAATTTTGGACACAAGGTGTTGGTGCGGGTGTATGGGAAAGGATGTGAGGATAATTGAGGAAGCATGCAAGTTGAAAACAAAACGTTGATGTGGTGTGTATAGTAGGAAGTCATTGTAGGATACATGTTCACCCTTCACTGCACACTGTAGAAATGGATTGGGACGGGGGAGTAATGGTGAGTACGTTTTCCACCCTTCACTGCACACTGTAGAATGGACTTGGACAGGGAGTCATGGTGGATACGTGTCCCCCCTTCACTGCACACTGTAGAATGGACTTGGACAGGGGTCATGGTGAGATACGTGTCCACCCTCACTGAATCTCTTAGGATTATTTTGGACAGAAAAGGTCATGGTGAGCCCACACTTTATCCTGCATTGCCCCCTGTAAACGGTCTTGGACGAAAAAGAAAAAAAAGGAAGTACAGAAAAAATGTCCCCCCTCTACTGTACTCTGTTTGTGATCTTTCATGAGGAATTCGTGATGAGAAAATATGTTCACTTCAACTGTGCCTTGCGATTGGTCTTGGAAAAAAAAATCATGGTGGATGCATTTTCACCCCTTCTCTGTTCACCGTAGAATGGACATGGACAAGAAGTCATGGTGAGATTCAGGGTCTACTCTCCACTGCAGAATGGTCTTGGACAGGGAGTTTTAATCAGACTTTGGGTCCATACTGGTGACAGTGATGAATCTGAAAAACCTGACCGAGGTTCTCAGCCGACAGCCTGAGCCCCTGATTTCCCTGTTCAACTTTGGCGATGGTCTTGTTTTTGTGCCGGTGCTCAGAAAGGTAATTTGTGAAGTTGTTTAAGGCTGGAAGTGGGCGCACCGACAATGTGTGATGTGGGTTAGATGCAAACACATGCAGTCAAAGGGGTTTCCCAGTCAAATAGCAAACTGGGCGAAACTCAATGCATTCAAGTGTCAGAAACATCGTGTTGGTTTAGGTCCCATAGTTCTGTCCCACCCCGCTTCTTGGCTGTCATCTTTTAAATCTAATCTTGGACAGTTACACTTCACACTTGATTTTGGATGGCGTCTGGGTGGTGTGCGAAACTCCATGTACTGTGTTCATAACCCCTCGTCAATGTATGTGCCCCCCTCTCCCCCCCCCCCCCCCCCCCCCCCCCCCCCCCCCCCCCCCCCCCCCCCCCCCAACCCCCCAATGGTACTCGTCTAGAGGCACAGAGCGGTGAAAATCTCAGCTGGTGGCCTTACAGTGATGGAGAAGGCCACAGCCTTTAAGCTCCCCATTCGGCTGGCGACCTGCAGGACAGTAAAAAGGAAAATCCTGGTGGTGCCCGGTGTTGATGGCGTGTCCGTGGATTCTAGAAAAAAGACAGTGATGCTCGCTTGACTTTTTGGGGAGCCCAGCCCTCTGTTCATGGAGCCTGTCAAGGAGCTTCACTTGGCAGTGTGGTCACTGGTGTGTAGTGATGGCAAAAACAGCCTGTCCAAGTGCCGTTTTAGGGAAGGGACAGAGAAAGGGAGACAAGAAAAAGGAGAGAAAGGGAAAAGGGGAGAGAGCAAGGAAGATGGTTTCCTCTGTTGAGTTGTTGGATATCATAAGGAGACCCCGGAAAAACACGGCTGGCAGCCAGACTGTGAGAACTGGAGTTTGGAAAAGACGTTCCCAACACTTTGACAAATCTCCATACTGCTGCTCGATCAACGTTTTATTGAGTCGGCTGTGGGTATTGTGATATGCTAAAGACGCGTCGCTTTCCATTGATGTGGGGTTCTCTGTCTTTCCTCTGTCCTTTTCTCTGCTTCATGAAAGGGTTGAAATTGTCGAGAATTTTCCATCGGTATGTTGATGTTCAGTCAGGATGTCAAAGATGGGCAATTTATGGGTTTTTATGAGTATTGACTTTCTCCCTCCCTTTCCCCCCCTCCTCCCCTCCCTCTCTCTCTCTCTCTCTCTCTCTCTGTCTTTATTTTTGGTCTCCCTCCCTCCCCCCCCTCTCTCTCCCCTCTCTCTCTCTCTCTCTCTGTTTTTTCTCTCTCCATTTGTCTCTGTTTGTCAGTCTGTCTGTCTTCTGTCGTTGTCTCTCTCTCTCTCTCTCTCTCTCTCTGTCTCTGTCTCTCTCTCTCTCTCTGTCTCTCTCTCTCTCTCACACTATATAATTTTTATATAATATTATATATATGAACAATATAAAAAAGTTCTTAAAAAATCTGAAGGTGCTCCCCAAACCCCTTTGGGGGCAACATCTGTTAAAAAAATATTTTTAAAATGAAGTGGTAAAAATCTACAAGCTTGTTTCTAGCGTTGCTATCTTCAGGATGTCTTTTGGGGCACGCCAACGATCTTTTATGGCGTGTGGGACTTGATTTCAACTCTGTGTGTGCAGGCGGATCTCATTTGCTGCACGTGCGGCCTGTGGTTCTTATTGGGGCCTGTTCAGGTGGAATGTGCTAGCAAAGATTTCCACTTGTGCCTGCAATTGTTTACAATTTCTACTTTTGTGTTCAGAGTTGCTAAGTGTGGTTTGCATAATATTAACCATTTTTCTGTGGAGCATAGATTGCATCTTTTTGAAATATTGTTGTATGGTGTTGCTCTTTTTATGATTTTCCATGATATGTTGTAGTCTATTTTTTTATCTTTGAGTCTCCAGATGTATTTGCTCAGCTCTGTTTGATTTTTGTATTTTTCATTTTTGAATGACTGTTTGTGGTTTGCGTATCTGGTTTTGAAAGTGTTTTCAGTAATCCCTACATATGTTTCTTCTTCATTTTCTGATGTTACCGTAGCTTGGTATACAATGTTGCTGTGAAGACATTTATTGCTCAGGGGGCACTGTTCTTTTTTAGTGCAGTTGCAAGATGTCCTTTCGGCACCCTTCTCTTTTATGTTGCTTTTCATTTTGTTAGATGAATCAATCATGTTTTTGAGGTTGGGCATACATGAGTATGACAGTTTAATGGTGTTTTTGTTGAATATTTTGGACAGTTTGTGTTCTTTTGGGAATGATGTTGCCAAGATTTTAAAGAATTCTTTTCCTACATTTGTTTTTACTTGTCCATCGTATGGTGGGTTGTACCATATGATCTTTCTTTTCCTATTTTTCTTAATTCTGTTCGTGTTGTTGTCTGGACTGTATTGTAGTTTGTAATTGTAACCACTTTTTTGTAATGCTTCTTGATATTCTGTTGCTGCATCATTGAATGCGTTTTCATTGCATGACAGGTTGGATAGTCTCTTGTTTATACCATTGGGTATTGTTTTTAGTATAGATGGTGGGTGGTTGCTTTTGATGTTTACGTAGACTGGTATGTCATTGGGTTTTTTGTATGGTTTGTACACATGGTCATTGAGGTCTAATGTTATGTCTAGGTAATTCACTACTTTTTTGTTTGCTTCTATTGTGATTTTTAAGTTGTGGTTTTTAAAGATTTTACATAATTCTTTTTTCTTGTTTTCAATGGTTCTTGGATTATTGTTTAATGCAGCGAGGCCGTCATCTCTGTATAAACCGGCCTGTTTTCCAAGTTGTTTTTGGATGTTGGATAGCATGAATAGTCCGACTAGTTCACATGTTTCGGCACCATCATACGATCCCATGGTTACATCAAATGTGGAGTTTTTGCTCGTTTTTTTAATCCAAGTTTCATTTCTGCTATGGAGTAAGGTTTTTTTGGTGTGGAAAATAATCTCCATTTCTGACTCTGTTATATTTGTGTATTTGTTGGCAAATTTCAAAGCTTTGTTGAGTAGTTCTTCATCTATGGATGGATAGAAGTCTACTATGTCAAATGTAATGAACATTGTATTTCTCTGTTTGTTGAGTTTCTTAAACCATTGTATGACTTCATAGCTGTTTTTCCAAAGGTTGTATTCGGTGTTTGATTTTATATCTTCTATAGCCTTTTCCAAAATTCTCTTGCTTATTTTGCCCAGTTCGGATTTAGATGGGTTTATTAGTCTACATGTTGGGTTGTTTTGGAAGTTAGGCTTGTGGTCTTTAAGTGTTATGAAGGCCTCCTTTGTTGCTGTTGTCTCTACCCTATCACTTAACTCCATGCGATGTGCAAGCTCTTTTTCTTTTTTGCGGATGTTGCTATGTGTAGTTTTATCAGCTTTCTTGTAGTTTTTCTGGATGTTTTTGTTTAAGAGTTGAGAGTATTCGTTTGGTTCCATTTTGTAAAAATTGCTCGTTTTGTCAGCCTTTACGAATATCTTTTTATCATTTTGGATTTGTTTTATATCATTTGCTAGTGATGTTTGAAAGTTGTTATTTGATTTTTTGAATTTAATATTGGCTATCAGTCCCTTCATTTTGTCTTCAAAAGGTTTCATTTCATCTATTGTCGGAGGTGATCGCCATGATTTGAATCCATATGTATTTTTGTCTTCATTCTTTGCATTTGGGTTTAGGAAGAAGAACGCCTTCCATCTCATGTTGCGCACAAATTTCTCAGTAGTGAATTACCTAGACATAACATTAGACCTCAATGACCATGTGTACAAACCATACAAAAAACCCAATGACATACCAGTCTACGTAAACATCAAAAGCAACCACCCACCATCTATACTAAAAACAATACCCAATGGTATAAACAAGAGACTATCCAACCTGTCATGCAATGAAAACGCATTCAATGATGCAGCAACAGAATATCAAGAAGCATTACAAAAAAGTGGTTACAATTACAAACTACAATACAGTCCAGACAACAACACGAACAGAATTAAGAAAAATAGGAAAAGAAAGATCATATGGTACAACCCACCATACGATGGACAAGTAAAAACAAATGTAGGAAAAGAATTCTTTAAAATCTTGGCAACATCATTCCCAAAAGAACACAAACTGTCCAAAATATTCAACAAAAACACCATTAAACTGTCATACTCATGTATGCCCAACCTCAAAAACATGATTGATTCATCTAACAAAATGAAAAGCAACATAAAGAGAAAGGGTGCCGAAAGGACATCTTGCAACTGCACTAAAAAAGAACAGTGCCCCCTGAGCAATAAATGTCTTCACAGCAACATTGTATACCAAGCTACGGTAACATCAGAAAATGAAGAAGAAACATATGTAGGGATTACTGAAAACACTTTCAAAACCAGATACGCAAACCACAAACAGTCATTCAAAAATGAAAAATACAAAAATCAAACAGAGCTGAGCAAATACATCTGGAGACTCAAAGATAAAAAAATAGACTACAACATATCATGGAAAATCATAAAAAGAGAAAACACCATACAACAATATTTCAAAAAGATGCAATCTATGCTCCACAGAAAAATGGTTAATATTATGCAAACCACACTTAGCAACTCTGAACACAAAAGTAGAAATTGTAAACAATTGCAGGCACAAGTGGAAATCTTTGCTAGCACATTCCACCTGAACAGGCCCCAATAAGAACCACAGGCCGCACGTGCAGCAAATGAGATCCGCCTGCACACACAGAGTTGAAATCAAGTCCCACACGCCATAAAAGATCGTTGGCGTGCCCCAAAAGACATCCTGAAGATAGCAACGCTAGAAACAAGCTTGTAGATTTTACCACTTCATTTTAAAAATATTTTTTTAACAGATGTTGCTCCCAAGGGGTTGAGCACCTTCAGATTTTTTAAGAACTTTTTTATATTGTTCATAATAATCGCTCCTCAAGTTGAGCACTGTGGTCTGACAAAATCTGAAATGGAGAAAATCAACTTTAGGCAATCTACTAAAAACATACCATTTTCAAACCCACAAACTTACACTAAAAAACTGATAGAACAAACTGAGAAATTTGTGCGCAACATGAGATGGAAGGCGTTCTTCTTCCTAAACCCAAATGCAAAGAATGAAGACAAAAATACATATGGATTCAAATCATGGCGATCACCTCCGACAATAGATGAAATGAAACCTTTTGAAGACAAAATGAAGGGACTGATAGCCAATATTAAATTCAAAAAATCAAATAACAACTTTCAAACATCACTAGCAAATGATATAAAACAAATCCAAAATGATAAAAAGATATTCGTAAAGGCTGACAAAACGAGCAATTTTTACAAAATGGAACCAAACGAATACTCTCAACTCTTAAACAAAAACATCCAGAAAAACTACAAGAAAGCTGATAAAACTACACATAGCAACATCCGCAAAAAAGAAAAAGAGCTTGCACATCGCATGGAGTTAAGTGATAGGGTAGAGACAACAGCAACAAAGGAGGCCTTCATAACACTTAAAGACCACAAGCCTAACTTCCAAAACAACCCAACATGTAGACTAATAAACCCATCTAAATCCGAACTGGGCAAAATAAGCAAGAGAATTTTGGAAAAGGCTATAGAAGATATAAAATCAAACACCGAATACAACCTTTGGAAAAACAGCTATGAAGTCATACAATGGTTTAAGAAAAATCAACAAACAGAGAAATACAATGTTCATTACATTTGACATAGTAGACTTCTATCCATCCATAGATGAAGAACTACTCAACAAAGCTTTGAAATTTGCCAACAAATACACAAATATAACAGAGTCAGAAATGGAGATTATTTTCCACACCAAAAAAACCTTACTCCATAGCAGAAATGAAACTTGGATTAAAAAAACGAGCAAAAACTCCACATTTGATGTAACCATGGGATCGTATGATGGTGCCGAAACATGTGAACTAGTCGGACTATTCATGCTATCCAACATCCAAAAACAACTTGGAAAACAGGCCGGTTTATACAGAGATGACGGCCTCGCTGCATTAAACAATAATCCAAGAACCATTGAAAACAAGAAAAAAGAATTATGTAAAATCTTTAAAAACCACAACTTAAAAATCACAATAGAAGCAAACAAAAAAGTAGTGAATTACCTAGACATAACATTAGACCTCAATGACCATGTGTACAAACCATACAAAAAACCCAATGACATACCAGTCTACGTAAACATCAAAAGCAACCACCCACCATCTATACTAAAAACAATACCCAATGGTATAAACAAGAGACTATCCAACCTGTCATGCAATGAAAACGCATTCAATGATGCAGCAACAGAATATCAAGAAGCATTACAAAAAAGTGGTTACAATTACAAACTACAATACAGTCCAGACAACAACACGAACAGAATTAAGAAAAATAGGAAAAGAAAGATCATATGGTACAACCCACCATACGATGGACAAGTAAAAACAAATGTAGGAAAAGAATTCTTTAAAATCTTGGCAACATCATTCCCAAAAGAACACAAACTGTCCAAAATATTCAACAAAAACACCATTAAACTGTCATACTCATGTATGCCCAACCTCAAAAACATGATTGATTCATCTAACAAAATGAAAAGCAACATAAAAGAGAAGGGTGCCGAAAGGACATCTTGCAACTGCACTAAAAAAGAACAGTGCCCCCTGAGCAATAAATGTCTTCACAGCAACATTGTATACCAAGCTACGGTAACATCAGAAAATGAAGAAGAACATATGTAGGGATTACTGAAAACACTTTCAAAACCAGATACGCAAACCACAAACAGTCATTCAAAAATGAAAAATACAAAAATCAAACAGAGCTGAGCAAATACATCTGGAGACTCAAAGATAAAAAAATAGACTACAACATATCATGGAAAATCATAAAAAGAGCAACACCATACAACAATATTTCAAAAAGATGCAATCTATGCTCCACAGAAAAATGGTTAATATTATGCAAACCACACTTAGCAACTCTGAACACAAAAGTAGAAATTGTAAACAATTGCAGGCACAAGTGGAAATCTTTGCTAGCACATTCCACCTGAACAGGCCCCAATAAGAACCACAGGCCGCACGTGCAGCAAATGAGATCCGCCTGCACACACAGAGTTGAAATCAAGTCCCACACGCCATAAAGATCGTTGGCGTGCCCCAAAAGACATCCTGAAGATAGCAACGCTAGAAACAAGCTTGTAGATTTTACCACTTCATTTTAAAAATATTTTTTTAACAGATATATATATATATATATATATATATATAATAAACTAATACATTCCAAGGATAAGTAATGAGCACCATTCCAGCAACTTACAGAGCAGCTTGGTGTTGCAATGACTGCAAGAAATATTCAGTTATAAACAAAGCTTGCTCTTATGTCTTAGATTGAAGA
>JAMYXO010003867.1:0-18887 GCA_033310375.1 Conus canariensis | reverse complement strand
TTTCTGGGGCGGCGAAAAAGTCACCGTTTGCCTTCCTAAAAGTTTTCAAAAGGGGAAAAATGGGGGGCAAACCGGGGGGTCAGTTTGTCCCAACAACACTGAGCATTTTGGTCCCGGGTTGCTGTTCTGCATGTTCAAGGGAAAGGCCACTTCCCGACGTTTACCCAAACCCAAAGGGTTTAAAAGTCCCCCAACCTTTATCTACGCAAGGTATGCAAAGGGTTTTTGGGAAAGGGGCCAAATTTGCCCAGTATTCGGGGTTCTGGAAAAGTATGGGCTTCCTAGCATCAAACTCATCAAGAAGAGGTCCCGGGGGGGAAAAGGGCCTTTCGCCCATCAGCATGGCGGACACCCGGTTTTTCCAAAATTGCCCTGCCCGACCTTTTGAAAACCGGACAAGTGGGGCCCACTGCGGGTTTTATAAACGAGGTGCGGGAGACAAACTGAAAGTGATTAACGGGCCGCTTAAACCATAAAGTAAACTGGCGACTACTGTTTTTGAAAACACCGTTTACACACCACACCTTTTGCCTTTCGGGGTTTTAACCAAAGGTTTCCCCAGGGGGACCCACAGTCGTCCCATTGAAAATGCGCCCGGAAAAAGGGGGGAAGCAGGCCTTAACTTCTTCCACGGGAACTTTGGGGCCAAACTGGGTGCCCCAAAAGACAGGCCTCCCCCCTACTGAGGAGGACAATTGTGAAAAAATCATTTTTCCTCCCGACTCGCCTTTGGGGAAACCATTCGGTGAACGTTGTTGTCCCATCGGATCCCTTCGCAAAAAAGAAAAATGAAAAACGCCCCTGGACAGAACAAAAGATCGGGCACCATTTGCATTCAAAACTTTAAAAATGCGCAATTCTGACGCCCGGTTCAGGTTTAAATTTAGAAATTGATGGACAGGGCATTTCCCTCCGTCAAAATTTTGTCAACTAAAGGGACCCCGAACTTTTATTTCTTAATTCTAATGTTTTTTTCCGTGCTGTTTCGTCCCCGTTCTTTCCCATTTTGATGAAAAAAAAAAAAAAAAAAAAAAAAAAATTTAAAAGGGAAAAATAGCGAAACCAAAAACCCCTTTGTACTGTTTATGACTGTTTTTTACATGAGATTTGTGAAAGTTCAAAGGGTTTTTTTTTGTTTTTTTTGTTTGTTGATTTTTTGGTTTTAGGGGAACGGTTTTGAGTTAATAAAAGGTTCTCTTCTAGAAAAACCCAAATCTTATTTCCCCCGCAAAACCCACCTTTTCACATAATAAATTCTTTTAAACCCCATAAAAAAAAAAAAACCCCAAAAAAACCCTACAAAATTAAACAAATCTAATTGCTTTGGGAAAAGGGGGGTTTGGGGGAAAAAAATTTTAATTTTCCTGCTTTTAAAAACCGCACATTTTTTTCTTTCTCTCGTTTAAACCTAACAGGCACTGTGTTGGGGGGGGAAAATTTGGGCAACCCCCTTCGCAACAAACGATTTTTTTAGGGGGGGTTTTTTGACGTAGTTAGCACCGCTAGAAGAAAGAGTTTCTTTAAATTAATACTCGGAAAGGGGTTTTTTTTCTTAATTTTTTCCCAATTCATTACATCTAACCCCCTCCATATGGGTTGTGGCTCTAATTCTAACATGCCTTTGCTTTCCTGGGCATACAAGTTTTCTTCTTTTAGTCAAACGGAAAAGGAGTTTTTGTTTTACCTTAAATTGTCTTCAGTAATCCCTAATTTTTTTTTTTTTTTGATCCCCGGTTACTGGTTTAAGCCCCTGTTCCCTTAAATTTTCTTTGTTCAGGGGCCCGTAAAAAACTCCCGGGGCAGGTTTCTTATTTTTCTCTCTGATTTTTCTTCTATCTCAAGCACCAAAAAACAAATGAACAAACAAACCGGGCCCTTCCATCTTGGTTAGTTATTTTTACACACCTGAATTTAAAAGGCCTTTTAAAAACAAATTTTTTTTTAAATTAAATGTTTTTCACCAAATTGTATAGGCCTGATAATCGAAAAAAACCCACCTTTTTTGATGGGAGTGCCCCCTTAGAAATTGAAAGAAGGCTGGGCCTTTAAAACCCCAAATTTTGTTTTTGTTTTTTTTTTCGCTTAAATGAACTTCCCAACTTTTGGTTTAATTTTGAAAATGGGAAAATGTCTACTGCTCCCCTATTAAAATATGGGGCCGCTTTCTTTTATAAAGGGGTTTTATCCCGGTTTGGTTTTTTCCCCATTTATCATAAAAGCCAAAAATTGACCCCAAGGCCCTGGGAAAAACTTTACCCCTTTTTTTCTTTATGTTTTGGTTTAAAATTTATGGGAATTTTAAGTTTTCCCTCTTTAAATTTTCTAATTATTTTTAAAAATTTTTTTAAATGCTTTTTTTAAAGCCCCCAAAACCCCTTTTGTAAAAACAGGTATTTTTTAAACTTTTTTAAGCGATTGCCCCCCCCCATTTAAATATCTATCCAATTTTTTGGCCCCCCCTTTTCGAAAATTTTAAACCCAACCTTTTTTTTAAACCAAAAGTTTTAAAGGGCCCCACCCCTACATTTCCCCGCCTTTATTGTAAAACGAATACTTTTAAAAAACGCGCTGGTTTTCCCTTGGGTTTTATATAAGGAACCCCTTTTTTTTAAACCCCTTTTTTAAAAAAATTTTTTAAAAAAAGGGGGCCTTTTAAAATAATTTTTTGAAGTCCCCGCTTACGACGTAGGGGGGTTTATGGCCTAAATCTTGGACTTTAGTAACCAAAACCATCGCAGGGGTAAATTTCAAAAGGCCCTTTCGGTCAAAAATTGTTAAACCAAAAATAGATTTTTTAAAATTCCTCCAATAAAGAGGGGTAGAGTGCCTCAGCATGGCCCAATCACCCCTATGACCTTTTACCAGAATCATTTAAAATTTTTGCAGTTTATGCCAAAAACCACTGGCTGCGGTTTTCATATGCAAACCATTTAAACCCCCCCCCAAACCTTTTTTGAAAGGGTCAGTATTTAACTTTAAATGTTTTTTATCGGGATAAAACGCTACTAACTGAACTAAAAAGTACGCCCCCCAAAACGACAACCCCTTTTTAATCCTTTTCTCACCCCAAAGGCCCCTTTAATGCAAAAGAAAGAATCTGCAACGTTTTTAACTTTAAACCCTTCAAAAAAAACCTTTGACAAAATTTTAAAACCGGCAATAAAGGGTTTGGGCCCCCATTGTATTTGGGGGGCCCGGGCCGGTAGAGAATATAATTTTTGATACTGGCCCGGCCCCACCACTTTTAAGTCCCCCCAAAACTCCCAATTTAGATTGGGGGCCAAAAAGAACAAAAACCCCCCCCCCAAATGCTTAGGGCCCAACATTTTACCCTTAGATGAAAGAAAAGGTCAAAACAATGCCGGGGTGAAAACGGTTTAAATTAATTCCTTTAAGAAACCCCCATTAGTTTGGTGTTATTAGGAAGCACCAAGAAAAGACCAAAAGCCCCTTAAGCATAGTGGATCAATCTAAAACCCTTTTGGGGACCCCCAGAAAACAATTTTTTTACCCCAATTTAGAAGATGTATTAAATTTCTGTTGTTTTGGCCTTCGAAAACAAATTTTTACCAAAAAGTTCTTTTCCCCCTTGCCCCCGGCCCAAAGGGTTTACCCTTTGTTGGGGTGGGGCCCTTTGAATTATAATGGCCCCGGCCTTTCCTGACCTTAGATACAGATTGGCATGATAAAAATTTACAATGAAATCCTTTTTACCCGGAGACGACCAAAATTGGGGCCCCACAACCCAAGGCTTAAACGAAAGGGCCCCCGCGAAAACCCATTTTTTTAAAAAAAGTATCTAGCCCAGAATTGCAGAAAGCGCCCCACCGCCATTTAAATTAAGCACCCCGGGAAAGCGACCCCCCACCTTTTTGGTTGTGCCTCACCCCGACAGACACATTTGCGAAAAGCCCAGCCCTCTTTGGTTTTTTTAAAACCCAATTTTACTGGTTTAAAGCCTTACTTTTTTTCACTAAAAATTAAACCGCAGCCAGCCCCCAAAGTCCCAGATGGTCAGCCATTATAAACCAGCCACTTTGCCTATGGTAGACAAAACCCCAAAACTAAAACACTGCCTATTATGCCGGGCCCAGAGCATCAAGCCCCTTAAAGTAATTCCCTTTAATGGGTTTTTGCTGGGTGGTTTTTAATTGTTTTCTAACCCAAAATTTTTACGGGCTGGGGCTTTGGAGGGGGCTAGGGCCTTTTGGGTCCCACCGCCATTTAAAAGCAAAAACGAGTGTAGGGGAATAGAAAACCCAACAGCTGTCAATATGCAAAATTACTTTTAATCCCCCTGCTCCCCTAAACCCGGGAGTCCTTTTCTTTCTGCTAATGTAGTATTTTCATAAAGTATTCTGCGTTATATTTTCTTTGATTCTGTTTGTTTGTTATATTTGGGGGTTTCTTTTATAGACAGCTTTTTCAAACTGGGCCGCCCCTTAAAATAAAATTAACCCGTATTTTTGCCCCCGTTTTCTAGCCTTTTCTTCTCGCCCCAAATTGGGGATATCTGCATCAGCCAGTTTTTTTTTTTTTTTTTCTTATCTCAAACTCTAACTCGCCCGTTTTTACAAATTGGTTTTTTTGCCCCGCCAAAATTTTTTCTCCCAGGGAAAAAGTTTCATCAAGGCCCCTGAGTTCATGGGATTGCACGCTTTAAGATTTGTGTCCCTTTTTCCGGCAATGGAGGGTCATTTAATTTTTTTGTAAAGCTGTTCTTCTTTCGGGGTCAGCCTACGTTTTCTTTGACTAGGGAAAAGGGCAATTGTTTTTAACTGCGTCTCCTAAATTTAAAAATCTCTCCAATTTCCCGCCCATTGGCCCCCATCTTTTTCTTGGGCTTTTTTTCTTGGAAAAAAGACACTTTTTATTTTAGATTTGTGTTAGCAAACCCCCCTTCCCAAATTCTTGGGAAAGCATAACAGCCCTCGGGGGCCCTTTAAAACTTTTTAAAAAGGGCTAACCGCCTTTCGGGTTTTTGGGAACAGGGGGTTTTTAAGAATTGTGCTCTTTCTTTTTAAAAATTGCCCGGGTCTGGGTTTGTAGTTAAATTGTACAAGGCCTTTTTTTAAATCCTTTTCATTCGATGATTATTTGGTTTTCCCTCTTAAAATTTAAAAAGCACTGTGGGCCCCCCTGGCGGCCTCTTGTTTTCCCATGCTTCTTTAGGGGAAAGAGGGTTTTTTTTATTTGTTAATAGTTCTGCACGAGCTGTAATAAATCCCGGGGGCTTTTTTATGAAGGGGTTAAAGAAAGGCTTCTTTAAATTTATCTTCTTTAAAAGAAGGGCCCGTTTTTGTTTCCCTCATCTTCCCCTTTAATAGGTTCAATTTCGTCAAAATTAAAACATCAGCCCTATTTATATTTTTTATTTTTTTTTGTTTTTTAAAAATGAAACCCATAAAGGCTGCCCACCCCCTTTATCCAACAGAAAGCGAAGGAAGGGCCCCCGGCATAAAAACCTAAGGCCCGGGCTGTGGGGGGTTTTTTAAATTTTAAACCATCAACAATTTAGCCTAATGAAATGTTTTTCAGTAAGATTAGTGATCTCGGACCTGACGATGTTATAATTTTTTTTGGGCACTGCCAGGCTGTCATTTAAAATGATATTTTTTCGGGGGGATCCCCAATGCCACGTTTTGTTGTAAACCCGGGGAGGGGCCTTTATTAAAATTTTGGTTTAAATTTAAAATGGAAAGGGGAGAAGTCTTCTCAAATGAGAAACGCAGACATTTTTTTAAACTCTATTTGATCTGTGGCTGGGCCCCGAACAGAAAAGGAAAAAACAAAAAACTTTCAGGGGAAACCAAGCCCCAAAAGGGCTTAAGGGACAGGTTAATGCTCAGATTTCAAAGGAAAGACGGGGAGACCAGGCAAATAGCCGAAGCATTAAAAACAGTTTTGCATCCCTCTAAAATTTTGAAATGTTAAAACCCAAACAACCATATTTTCCAAGGGGACTAAGAGACAAAACTTAAAATTTCGAACTGACATTCCCAAAGACAGCGGGTCTGTTAATTTTTTTTCGATGGAAACCCCCCAGATAAGGGTACATGTCCGAAAAATTTCTTAATTTTTGATGTTGGGGACTAAACCCCGAAAATGGCTTAGGGAAAAATTTTTAAACCAAATATAAAAGTAGGGCCGGTTTTTTACCCTTTTAAAAAAAGTTTTTACACCACAGTCTAGCGATTAAAAACAAGCAAAGGGCAATGTCTGGGAAAAAAGCTATAAGCAAATTTTTTTAAGGTTTCCCCAAAGGGGGTTCCCCTTGCTATTTACGAAAACCCCCAGCTCCCCTTTTTTGGAAAATTTTTGGGGGGTGTTTTACAAACCCAAAAATTGGCCCAAATGTCTTGAAAAGGAGTTTGGGAAGCCTTTTTTAGCTGTATTCAGCCGGACCCTTTTTCCTGACCAAAAACTTTGATGAAATAAGAAAAAAGTTTGCTGGAGGGGAGGAAGAAAAAAGCCCACCCGCCCATTTATGTTTTGTAAAAAACTTCACCTTCACGATGTAAGACTCGAAGTTTTTCAAAAAGGGCCCCAAAAAGGACTATTTGGATTTTAGGTCCACCCTATGACAACAGGGCTGAAAGGGGGTGGAAGAAGGGTAGGGGGAGAAAGGCCCTATATACAGATTAATAAGGGAAAAGGAGGAAAAATGGCCGATACAAAATGCACGGGTTTTTTTTTGGGTTTTTGACGCCCAGCTGAACCCTTTTAAAGAAAAAAAGACTGAAAAAAATGCCTATTTTAAAAAAGATGGATTAGTTTGAAATTTTTTCCCCCAAAAACCCCCCTGTTCGCTTATTTGTGGGATTATTTGGGGGTGGGGGAAAAAATGTTTTCGTTTTGATTTGTTACCCAAAAAGTCTACAGGTTTCATTACGGTTCCTTTTTTATTCTGCAAAAACCATTAAGCCCAACAAGTTTACCCCAAAAAAAGGGAGTTTGTTTGGACCGACGGAATATATTTTTAGTTTTTTCCTACTGACAAGCTAGCGACTGTTTTTTGAACCTTACTAAAAGGTTATTTGAGGGAAAATGAAACGCTGTTTATTATTGATGGCACTGCCCCCAGGCCCCAACAAGACATTGTTAAAAAAAGAAAGGGCCCGGGCTTTAAACTAGCCTTTTTGCGGAAGACACGCATTAGTTTTTGTTTTGGTCTTAACTCAAAAAAAAATTACAATGCTGTCTTTTTAAAAGCCCTTTTGATCGCAGTTAAAAATTGTTTATCCTTATTCTATACTAAAGGGCAGGGTTTGTTTGAAAGAGTGTTTTTAAATGAAAAAAATTATTTAATCAGGGACAAAGGGTTTTAACTAAAAAAAAAAAAGAGCGGCTAGAAAAAAAATTAAAAATGTAAAAAATTTGCTTAGGGACTGACCCGCCATTCAATACGTTTGTTTTTTTTATAGAAATTTCTCCTTATAGATTGCTATTTTAGATTGTTTTTAAAAATAAAATTTTTTAAAAATAAAAATTTTTTATTTTTAAAAAAAATGGTCTTTGAGGGCCAGAATCAAAAACAGAGTTTGGCTCCTAAAATTTCGTTGCAAATAGAGATAAAAAAAATCTAGCAGTTACAATGCCCTTTTATTTAATAGGAGGTTTGGGAGGGAAAAGTTTTGGATTTGAGTTTCACCGACGATGTCGTTTACAAACGAATAGAAAATTTAAGTTTAAAAAAACGGCCCGCAGTATCCTAAAACCCGGAAAAAGAAAAGAATTTAAAAAGGGGAAAAAAGATTTTGGGAAACACGGGAAAACAAACCCTTTAAAACAGAGAGAATGCCTGGGGGTTTGCTTTCCCGACATTAATGGGTTTAAAGTTTAAAAACCTTTCGAAGCCCCAAAGTAAAACTTTTTAATTTAAAAAATACAATTTTGGGGAAAAACTTTGAATGAAGGACGGCCTTTTTTTGCCCCAGCCCCCAGTCCCGGATTAAAAAACAAAAAAAAAGAGATTGGAAAAACTAAGCAGGGGTCTTTTATATATGCTGGGAGAAGAAAAGTCCTTGGTGAAGTTTGGGGGGTGAAACCCCTTGGGTTAGAGGTTTTTAACCCAAAACTTAAAAATCACTGCCTAAAAAAAAAAATGGGCCCAAGTTTTTTGGCCCTTTTTTATTTCCAAGGGAGTCTGGTTTCCCAGTTTGCCAGAGCATAAAGTTAATCAGGGGGTGTTTTAAAAAAAGTTTTGAAAAACCTTTGGGGGGCCTCCCCAGGCTTTTATTGTTTTAATTTTTAAAAATGAGGATCAAATAAACACTTTTTGTATTTTCCTTTTTTTTACCCCAAAGTTTTTTGTGATGGGTGACAAAGACAAAACTAACAGTACTCGATTTTTTTTTCTTTTAAATATGTTGATTTTATTTTCGTTTTTAAATTTGTTGATGAAAGTGCTTTCCCCGAAGGGGTTTTTTAAAAGATATGTACCCAAAATTAAAAAAAATAATCTGTTTTTTAAAAAGGTTTGGCCGCAGTTTAGATTAAAAGCCCTGGCTGAGCTTGAAGAAGAAAAAGAAAAATGATTTTGAACAAGGGATAAGGGTTTTTAAAAAATTAAAAGAAAACTTTTAACCTTAAAAAAGCTTTAAAAAAAATGCTTAACTTTTCTTTTTTATAATCACCGGGCCCCATCAGTTGTAACCCGGGTTAAGCCCTGGGGTAGTTCGCCCTTTTAGCTACTGGGAGTTTGGGGGGGCCAAAAAATTTATAGCTTTTGGGAAATGTTGTTTGGGTTTTTTTTGCTGTGTCCCCGATTGTAAAATGCCCGGGTTTTTAAAAAACTGGCACCTAAGTTAAAAAAAGCCCAAAACCTCCCATTGTTTGCCCCAGCAACAGCAAAAAAAACATTTTTTATTAAGGCTGATTATAAGCGATACAAATTTCTGGGTGGAAAAATAACAGCGAAAATTTAAAGAGCCTTTGGGTGACGGTGAGATTACAGAACAAAAAATCGGGCTCCCAAAGAAATGGAAAAAAAGACTTTTTTTTTACAACAGGTAGGACGCGAGGGCAATCAGAAAGAAATTGCAAGCAGAAATAGGGAAAAACCCAAAAAACGAGCATGATTTTTAATTAAAATTTTATTTCCTTTTTTATATTTGATCTTAAAAAAAGACAACCCAAAATGAGTTTAAAAGAAATTAAAAAAAATGTTCGCCCCCAGAGTAATGATTGGGAGCGGGGGGCTAATGGGAAAAAGAGTTAGAAAAAAGGGTTTGGGCGAATTAATTTCGGATCTTTTTGAGACACCCATATTCGTGAAGGTAACTAACGGAATCAGTAAAAAGCCAAAATTTTTGGCCCAACCCGGGTTTTAAAGTTTCATTGCAATTTTAGGGAAAAATTATTTTGGCCTTTCCCGATTGGGGCGCTGAATTTTTTCTATTTTTACTAGCTTGAAGGAGCGGCTTTTCAGTTTTCCCAAATTTTAGTATTTATTTTTTTGTTTTACCCAAATTGTTAAAAATTAGCTAAATTTTAGTATTTATTTTTTTTTATTACCCCATTTATTTGATTTTTAAAAAAAGGGCGTTTACAAAAAGCCCAAAGGTTTACAAAAACCCTCGGGCAATTTTGAACAGAGTACTAGACCTTGGGGCCCCATTAAAAAAACCCAAACGTTCAAAGGAAAGGGAACACATGCCATTTTAAAATTTCCCAGAGTCTCCTTTTAATTTAACCCGAGTTTAAATTTTCGTTGGCCATTTAGATTGAATTTTTTAAACCCCCAAAGATTAAAAGAAAACTAGTTTTGGGTTTCAACTATTTCGGGAAAAAAGTTAAAGCTATCCCCCGCTTTAAACTGACGGGGCGTTTCATGCTTTTCACAGTTTAACTATGCAAGGCGAGAAAGGGTAATTTAAGGGGATTGGCTTTGGCTGAAGGGAAAAGTTTCCCTTAAAAACGATTTAAAGACAAACAAAGTTCTATCCTATGGGGCCGGAAAATTTTCATCCTCTCCCAAAAGAGTTTAGGAAATTTAAAAAGAGCAAATTTTTAAACCTTTCCCTAATTCTGACAAAATGTTTTCATGTGGTGCGTTTTTAGCCGGGATTTACACCCAGTTAAAAAATTAAAGCAACAGGAAGGTATCTAATTTTTTTGGGTGTTATATAAATTTTCCCCAAAATTTGAAAGGGATAACCTTTTCCAGGGGGCCCTTTGTAAGTATTTTCTGTTTAAGAGCAAAACAAACCAAAAAACCCCTGAGGGGTATAACCTGGTCTGTTGTAGCCCCTCTTAGACCCCCTTTGGATCTTTTCCCCAAAGGCTCCCCCTTTAGGTGAGTCACTTTAGAATATGTTGGGCTTGATTCTTTTTTGCAGATAGTCAAAGAGTCCTTATGGAAATTTAAATTTGAACAATAAGAGACTTTCCCGGGTTTACTACAAACAATACAGCTAAACAGGAGCCCCTTTTAGGAGATGTTTTTGGGCAGGAAATTTCCCTCTATACGGCAGCTGCTGAACAAAAAGAACATTGTAAAAGCATTTTTAGACTGTTAAAAAGGAAAATTTTTTATGCTCCCACCCAGGGTCTAAAGTTATTTTTAAATGGGACCCAAAATTTCAAATGAAACCCTTCGTAGGTTTTTTTGCTGACTTTGAGTCAATTTTTGCCGCGCACACGGCCCACAAAAAAGGGAAAGGAACCCAAAAAAAAACAAAATTTTTAACCCACCAAAAAGATTTGTTCTTATGCATTTGTTGGGTGTTTGATCAGTTTTTGGGACACACAAAAAACTGAGATTTACAGAGGTCCCAAAGCCGGCCCGAGATTTTTGGAAACGTTGAAAAAACCTTCCCCAATCAATTCTCCCAATTGCGAACCCTTTTAGGATTAAAGGGGTGATCCAAAGATGAAAAAACCCTTTTAGATCAAACTACCCCCTGCCCGGATATGCGGCCTAGGCTAACGCTAACAGTAAGACGCGGCGTAAGAGACACGATCACTTTTCTGGAAAGTTCAGAGGGGCAGGGGCATAATAGCTGTAATTTTTCAAATTTTAAATTTCCCCCAAAACCCTGGAAACTGGGCCCCATCTTCCCTTTTAAAAACTTTCCCAGGTAAAGATTTTTTATTTCATCATGGGAAGCAGTGCCTTTCTGAATATAAAAGGGGGTTTGCTGTATTGCAAAAGTCATCAGAAAGTACATGACCTTTACATTTAAAGTTTTTCCTTCTATGGGTTTTGCCCGCATCTGATGGGGGAGTTTAGACAAAAAGGGAAAAGGGTCTCGGGAAGACTATCCAATCACTAAAAAAAAACTTCAATCCCTCTTTAGTCCGTAAAAGGGTTATCCCTATTAATTAAAGGGCTCGTGGGGGCAGGTTTAAAGAAACCAGCCCCCTTTTCCCATAAAAACGACTTTTTTCAGGCCCCTCTAGAGGTGGAGGCAATTTTCTGAAATCGACTTTTTGGGAAAACGCAAAAGAAGGCCTGGACGAATTACATGCAAAAAAAATGGGCGGGGTAAAACAGATCAAAAATTTTTTTGGGTGACGTGTGTTTATTAAACTGACGTCTTTCGAATTACAGAGCTACTTGCATTTTAAAAACTACGGCCTAGATTCATCACAAATACATCTTGCGCCTGGCCTTTTTGGGGCGCATTCTTGGGAAGTTAACAAAAAAAATTCCCGATTGACTTTAAATTTTTGGATTTGGATTACACTCCAGAGATTGAAAACGGGCGGGGGGAGCTTAGCATGGCTGTCATCCTTACTGCAAAAACCAACAAAAAAGTACTTAAGGCGATTATGATCCCAACCCCTTTAAAAAAACCAACTATTGATGTATTTAGACGCTAAAAAAATCTGTATGGGTGGGCCATGAGTCAAAACCCCTGCCCATTAAAAAACTTTAAAAAGAATTTAAAAAGGGCCTCATGACGTTTAAAAAAATGTTGAAATATGCTTTTCCCGCTTTTCGCCCGATAATCCCAAATTGGACTTAAACTTAAAAAGTAGGGCTTTGAATATTTTGGAAAAAAATTGCATGGGCCTCCATAATGATTACCCCTTGCGGCAGAAAGATTTTAAAAATGAGCCCCCCCGAACCCCCTAAGGCTTTTTTGCCCAATCTTCCCACAAGAGAAAGTATGTCGGGCTTACAGACGCTACAGTTTTTTCTTAATCACGGACGAAACCCTTTCTGCCTTTTTTAGAATTATTTGAAATTTTAAAAAGAGCCCTTTAAGAGGCCATTTCATCATGAAGATTAAATGAAATTTGGGGGCAAAACATGATTGCCTCAAAAAAAAAGGGCTTTTTTTTTAAACTAATGAACAAAAAGCTGTTTTGGCCAAAAAAACCCTGGGAAAAAAACCCACCCCAAAGGGGTTAAAAAATTTTAAGATTAGTTTTCGAAAGAAAAACAAGCAATTAAGTGGGGCTCTAACCTTTTAAATACCAAAACTTTGAAGATTTTGCGACAGCCCGGTTGGATCCCTGATTTAAAAAATAAGTGTGGAAGTTGGTTTAAACCCGGGGTTTTTTTGGCTTCGCCCTGCTAGAGTTGTTAAGGAGGAAAATTGGGTTGAAATTTCTATACGACTTCTTTAAACCGCCCCGTACCCAAGGGGAAACAAAGGTTTTTTCCAAAACACTTTTATGGGTTTTTTCTGGCGTCCCAATGAAGACTTTTATAAGGGTTTAGAAACAAGAAAATAGCTAAAGGAGCTGAAAGGGGTTTGGGACGACACATGGGGGATTTTCCTAAAGGTTCGCCCCCTACATTCAACTGTAAACAAGAAAGTAATTGGAAGATGAAGGAAAAGAACTTAATGGGGAAATTTTTTACGAGGGAAAATGTTGGCCCTTTCGGTTCGAAGATGTATAGCGTTGCCCAAAAGGGCCTTTTTGAAAAAACGAAAGCTAAGGGCCCTAAGTAAAGAAGTTGTCAAAAAAATATAAGTCACGACAACTACAAGCAAGCTTTTTTTAAAAAAAAGTATTTTACACACAAATGTTAATCTGGGCTCTATCTTCATCAAGTAAACACAACTGCAGTTAAAAAGAAATCATAGTCTCTAAAAAAATAACAAGAAAAACTTAACCCTTAATCCTAGTTTTCATATGCGGGGGAAATTGGAAGGAGCCGAATTGAATGTTAAATTAAGATCTTCCCAGTATTAACTAGTACTTTTTTAAAATTTTAACTAGTACTTAACTAGTATTAAATTAAGATCTTAAATGATTGCATTTAAATTCACTTAACTTGCGCTTTCCCTTTCTTAAATTTTTATAAAGGGCTTTTTAAACCTTTCTTGATGTACTTTAAATAGTTTCTTAACAACACATTAAAAATAATTTATTAAAAATGGGTCTAAGCAGGGGGGGGGGTTTTTTTTTTGCAGAAGCTGGTTCCTTTAAAAATTTTTTTGGGGTTTGTGACTTTGCTGCCCAAGTTTTGGCTTTTAAAGGGGTTGGGTTTCTAAAAGCCCTCCACCCAACAAAACCAAATTTCCCCAGACACATAAAATTTAAACTTATTTGTTTGATTGTGTTGTTGTTGGTGGGGGGGTGCTGATGTGAGGGTTGGGAAATTTTATTCTAATAATTTTTGTTTTGGGAAACTTGGTTTTTCTTTTTGCGTCTGTTCCATTTAGCTAGTTTTCGACCGGCCTCAACACGCCCAGACTTTTTTGCTTTAGTAAACTACTCACTTGCCCGGGAAAAATCACTTTTTGGGTTTTGTTTTTTGGGGCATCGCCCCCGGGAAAACATTGTGGGGAATTACTTGCGGAAAATTCTGCTCCTGCGGAGTTTCTTCTCCTGATCGCCCCCATTTTTTTTATGCGATTAAAATTAAAATTTATTGAAATTTAAAATTTTTTTTGAAAAATTAAAATTTAAACCCCTGATGAATGGGGAAAAGCAACGTCCCAAATCCATAAAACCTTGTCAACCAGGAAAGAGTTTTAGGGACTTGGTTTTTAAAACCCCGGATCTTGTGTTAAGTCATTTTTAAATTTCTTCTGAATCAATTTGGGGGGTATCTTTCCTACTAACTTAGCCTTTTTAAACTTAAATCATTTTTCTTTTCCCCAGATTTTAACCCCTTTTTTATCCCCAGCTTGCTTCGTACCTAGCCCGGGAATACTTCTCAGTTTTATGTAGAAAAATTGCTGAAAACTGTTCGATACTTAGTTCAAAGCCTAAAATACTGTTTGTTTTTCCACATGCAAACCCCGCGAGTATAAAACTTTTTTTTATGGGGGGCGGTCCTACGGGGTTAAAACCCCCCTGCCCCCTAAACTTTTAAAAGTTTGTCACAAACCATTTTTAAAAAAAATAAAAAATTTAAAAAAATAAAAAAAAAATAAAATTTTTATTAAAATTTTTAAATTTTAAACCAAGGAAATTTTAACACCCGGTTAAAATTTTTGGGGAGTTTTCCTATGGGTTTGGGGTTTTTAGTCTATTCAAAACCCTTTTCAAAAAAGTTTGTTAAAGGAATAAAACCCCAACATGGGAAAGAAGAAAAATCGCCCCGGCTAGTTTCAGCCCCATTTTTAGCTTTTAACAACAAAAAATTTTTTTGATTAAAAAACCCCATAGACAGCCTTTTGTATTTTGTTATTTTTTTTTTATTTTTTTATTAATTTAAAGATGAGGAAAAAAAGTTTTTCAAAACGATTTACCATTCTGCCCGTTAAATTTGCGGCCTTAGGGATTGGTTATAGGTGGGTAGCAAAAAAAAATGTTTAAAATGAAAGGCCCGGGGGTTAGGAAGGTTTAGACATTGAGGGTGTTTTTTTTAAAGGGGGTTATTGTTGTTTAAATTTCTGCGGGAAATTTCCCCCAAAAAAACCCTTTTTGTTTTCGCGGGGGTTTATCCCAGAAAAAAAATTTAAAGCAAGAAGATTTATGCATAGAAAAATTTTAAAGCCATAGGCCCGAGATTTAATTTTAAAAAAAGATTCATTCTAAAAAAAAGGATTTATTTCAAATTTATAAAAAAAAAGGGCTTTTGGAATTTGTTTTGATGGTGGGCCGGGGGGGGGTATTTTTTTAATGCATTGGCTTTTTTTCCGGCAGGTATTTTTGTTTAGTAAATTTCGGTCCCATTTAAGAGGAGAAGCCATAAAAAAGGGAATGGAAGATTTAGCTAAAGCAAAAACGCTTACCCGGGAAAAAAAGAATTGCCCACTTAAAACATTAATTTAAAAAAAGTTTTAAGAGGGCCAAAGGGGAAAATGCCCGAGCACAATTTCAGACGTTGTTGAAGCAATGTTTAGTATTACTTAGTGCGGGAAAAAAAGTTTTTAAATCGCCCCCGCCAAAAACTGTTGACTTTTTTTGAACCAAATTTTGGGGTAAAAAAAGGTTTTAAAAAAAGGCTTTATTTGGTGCTATGGGAAACAATCTTTTTCTTGCTTTTTCAATCTAAAAAAAAAATAGTTAAAAATGAATAAAAAAAATTTCCTTCTTATGGGCGATACGAAGTACAAAAAATTTTAAATTCCCCTGGAGGGGGATGGAAAGGAAAGGCCCAAATTTAATTAAAAAAGAGTAAAAACTGTAGGGTGTTTTGAATTTAGAAAAACGAAAGATGGCTTTTAAAAAAAGCGATTGGGGAAATATTTTGCCTTGCCCCAAAAAAAAAAAAATAAGACCTAAATTTGTTAATTTTAGTTCCCAATGAACCCCCAGTTTGGGTTGCTGTTTTTTCTTCCCCAAAGACAAAGTTTTGACGAAAAAAAATTTAAATTTTGTCTTACGGTTGTTGACTGGCCCTTTAAGGTATAAAGATGCTGAGCCCTTTTAAAAGTTTTAAAAACCCCCCAACTGCTGCGGTGTGGCTTTTCAAAAAAATACTTTCGAGGTCCATTAAAGTATCCCTAGGGTTTATCCAGGTTGATGATGGGAAAAAGTTTAAAGGAGCTGGGAAACCCAATTTTTTTTAAGGCATCGGGTTTTTCAGTTAAAAGAGGGCCCAGGCAACCCTCGTCACAAGCCCCAGTAGAAAACTTTAATAAGAATCTAGCTGAACGTCTTTTTTTACTTATCAAAAATCATATAGGCCTTATGGACAAAAACGCGCAACACAGAATGGGTTAGGAGGTTGCCGGAGGGCTTAGCGGGCCCTGGGAAAAAAGAAAAAATTTAAGGGGAAAAAGGTTTTTAAGCCAAAAAGTAAACGCGATAAAAATTAAAAAAAAAAAAAGAAATTTTGAAGACAATTTAAGGGAATTTAAAAAAATCTTTGCCCTTTGGAACTAAAAGTAAGATACCCTTTTAAAGCGCCCGGAGAAGCAGGAAGGCGATGTTGAATTAGAGCCAAAAGACCCCAAATTGGGGCGTGATTTTATATGAAATTTTTAAAAGAATTATGAAAACAAACCCCCCCCTGTGTTTTTTAAGAGAAACTTTTTTTCTTTTAAGCGGGGCTACTACGTCTTAAAAAAACCGCCCCTTAAAAAAGATCGTTTGTTCGCGGGAAAAGTTGCAAGTTTTTCCCCCCAAACACCGTGATTTTTAGTTTAAACAAAAGGTTTAAAGAAAATGTGCGGGGTTTTAGAGCAAAGGGAAAAAATTTTTTTTTGCCCGCAAAAAAACCCCCCTTTTTACGCAAAATTTGATTTGTTTAAATTTTTTAAAGGGGTTTTTGCTATTTTTTTTTTTTTTTGGTTAAGGGGAAAATTTTATTATGTGAAAAAGGGGGGGTTTTTCGGGCGAAAAAAAGATTGCTGATTTTAGAAGAGCATTTTATTTTCTCTCCCGGGAATTTTCCCCTTTTTCGCAGTTTTCTGACGCCATCCGGGTGCACCAGCAGTCCACTGGGGGCCCCAAGGGGAGAATTTTAAAACCCGGAAAGGGGGAGCAGTTGGTGGTCTGTGCTGTTTTTGGTCTGTCCCCCAGGGATCATGGTGTGATGGGCCCCGATGGGCTCCCATTTTAGTGTTTTTGGGGGGTGTGCGGTGGGGCCAAAAAGGGGGTTGAACAAAGGGGAGAGGTAAAGGGGGGTAAAAGGGTGGGGATGAAAAGGGGGGGTGGTGGATGGGACTTTTCTTTTGGTTTGTGAAAATGAAGTACACTTTTCACACACAGGGAACCCCAGCACGCACGCAAAACCCCCGCGCGCCCCCACACACACTTTACACACACACATCACACAAAAGTCACCCAACACGAACCCCACGCACGCCCCGCAAAGAAAAGCCAAAGCAAAACACAACAAAACACCACAAAAACCCCAACACCACAGCGCGGCCGCGGCGCGCAAAACACACCACACCCAAAAAAAGAATTTTGGGGGCGCGGGGAAAACCACACTTACTCGCAAAAGGGACCGCCCCACTTTTTTAAGGCATTCCCCTGGCGAATTTTTTTTGTTTGCGGGGAAAGCAAAATTTTTAGACCTTGTTTCCCGTTCATGAGGCCCCGGAAAACCATGGGGCATTTTAGCCCACCCTCCATGCATTGTAAATTTTACAAAAGAGTAAAAAAGGTTTTAGGAAGAGTTTTTGTATGTTTTGTGTGTGGGGGGGGGGGGGGGGGGGGGGGGGGGGGGGGTTTCTGGGGGGTTGTAGATCGGACTCACGTGTAAAACCCGTCGTTGACGGTTTTCGATGGTCGGGACGAAGAGGACACTTCGTCTGTGCACTGATCCGTACACGAACTCCTCTCCCGGCCCCAGTCTGCACGTGCTGAAACATCACGAAGGGGTTTTTTTTTTGAGTTGTTTTTTTTTCCCATTTGAAAAAAATCCTGCTGCTTTCTGCTGTTGTGTTGCCACCAGGTTTTTTCTTGTGGCTGTTTTCGGTTCAAATGAGTTTGGTTTTTAAATGAAAACAAAACAAAAAGTCTTGATTTAAACAAGTAAGGGGTTTTTTTTTAATGCGTGCGTGCACCCACCCCATTCTCCCCATCATACCCCCACCCTTCTCCCACAATCATACACCACCCACCTACCCCCCTTCACACAAAAATAGTTGTAGTCTCTCAAAGAAATACGCCTTTAAGGGGGGAGAGAGGAGAGAGATGGAGGGGGGGGAGAGAGAGGGGAAAGAGGAGAAAGAAAGGGGGGGAGAGGAGAGGAGAGGGGAGAGAAGAGAGAGGAGGGGAAAAGATATCGATTGAGGGGAAAAAAATGCTCAATGATAAAACTTTTTTCTCCCAGTGTGTGTGTGTGTGTGTGTGTGTTTTGTGTGTTGTGTGTTGTGTTGTACGTGCGTATGTGCATGCGTGCGCGCGGTGTGTTGCGAGTGTGTGTGTGTGTGTGTTGTGGTGTGTGTGTGTAGTTGTTTGTTGTGTTGTGTTGGTGTTGTGGGTTGGGGTGTGTGGTTGTGTATCTGGAGTGTGTTGTGTGTGTGTGTGTTGTGTGGTTGGTTTTTGGTGTGTCTTGATTGGTGTGTGTTTTGTGTGTGGTGTGTGTGGTGTGTTGTGTATTGTGAGTGTGTGTGTGTGTGTGTGGGTGTGAGTGTCTGTGTGTGTCTGTGGTGTGGGTGTGCTGTGGGCTGTGTGTGTGTGTCTGTTTTGTGTTGTGTTTTTTGTGTGTCTGTGTGTTGTGTGTGTGTCTTTTGTGCTGTTGGGTTTGTGTGTGTGTCTGTGTGTCTGTGTGTGTTTCTGTGTTGATTGAAAGGATATCAAGGTTCGTGTGAGCTAATGGCATCGCGCTAAAGACAGCATGCCAAAAAATTCACCAATCCTCCTCCTCCCCCTCCTCATATCCATATCCTCACCTCTATCATCATCTTTTCTTCATTAAACATAATAATCCTCCCCCCCTCCCCTTTCAAATTTGTCGTCCGTCACACCTCTTTTTTCATCATCACCATTCATCTCTCCCTCTCATCTTAAACTCATCATCGTTTTATCGCAGCCAGCCAGCAGCAGGGGAAAGGAGCAGCAGAAGCGCACAGCCC
>JAMYXO010000386.1:20000-49747 GCA_033310375.1 Conus canariensis | reverse complement strand
GATTGAAAAACAATTGCGTTGGGGAATTGTATGCGTCGCACCATTACTGAAAGCAAACAACAAATATCTTATGACAATATCAAGTTAAAAGGTATAACTATCTCATGTATTTAGATGCAAACAACTGATGGATGCATGGCGCAGATCACTTCCATTACGTAACTTAAAATGTAACACAGGCGTGTAAAACATCAAGAATATTGGTAAACAACTGCATACTTCTTACGCTGATCGTAAAAGAGGTCTCAGATTCTAGAAGTTGATTTAGAATATCCTCGAACTTCCATGACCTTCATAATGCCCTATCCTATTAGCAGCATACAATCCTAAAGCATGCAAAAAACAAACCGACCTAAATCTGTGTCCCTATATTCTCGTCATGGCCAAAAAAAAAATTCTGCATAAAAATGCTTGCTACAATTTTATCTAAGACTATGTTTCCAAGTTGACAGATTTCATCGTATAATTGCTTTTGATCGCTATGAAAAGTATCATGAAACCATACATCAAGGAAGAACACTGATCTCAGAACTAAAGCCACAGATGCATCAGAAAAAGACTTTTCAAGGAGAACAACAGCTTGTTTTGGAAAGACATGGAGAACCCGCACAAGCTAAAGATGTAGATTGGGTTACCAGAGAAAACGAGCAATTAAGCTGACTTCAAAACCAAGTTATCAGGACTTTTAGAAATTCATGATCAGCTTTTTGGCTAATGATGAAGAAAAAGAAAGTCAAATGACAAACCCGTATTTATTGTTTTACTGTTTTAGATTGTCAAAGCTTTTGATGTTAGAATTTCTTTTGACTACTTTAACCCTTGATCCAGAGTCAGAGTACTTTACACAGATACATGAGCATTTTGTTAATAGATACCCTACTGAAGACGTTCTATAAAGACATGGAAATAGAAGTAGCGAAAGGACAAGGGTATGGTACGAACATCTGATTACCTAAAGATCACCTTGCATTCAATTTAACAAGACAGGTTTTAGGTTAAGAGAAGGATGAATTATCTGATAGTGTGATCAAGAGTTTTGATTGGTGAAGGTCAGAAAATGTATCAGTCTTTCAAGCCAAAAAAAATGTTGTCTAACAAAGCAAAGGTAAATATCTCGTAGTTTTGTGCAATCAAGCATATCACATGACAACTACAAGGAAAGCATTGTTCAATAAGACTTTTCATCATTGACAAACGTAAAACTACTAGCTAATCTACATAGATTAAGCACAACGTTGTAACAAAGAAGTCATTAGATAGAACAAACACAAAACGTATTATTGTTAATCCAGAGTTTTCATATCAATCGGACTGGAGAATAAAGCTTTAATTATAATCTTAACGAGTTTATATTTTTTCCCCAACTTTTTCTAGACGCATCATCATATCTTATCCAATTCTATCAAAGTACTTATTCAATGTTTGATTAAAGTATGTATCAATTTTTTTATCATTTCAGTATTCTTTTTCCAATCTATAAATCAAAATTGAGTTTTGGGATCAGTCGTTCTGATAAGTACTTTCAATCACTTAAATATTTCTTAAGTGCCCTAAATATATCGATAATATAAAATGTTTTTTATTAATCTATTTTTGAGTTGGCCTCTTTTTTGCAAATTTTTTGACTCTTTTTTCTTGTTTATTCTATTTATAACGAATTCTTCTTCTGAGCTTCCCCATTTTAAATCAAATTATTTTAAAATCAAATAAGCGAGAACTGTGTCTGGGAGGGATTATCTGCAGTTCTCTTCATCAAAGATCTTTGAGGGCTGGTCGTTTTGTTGTGCAGTTTCTCGTAAAAAATACACGGCAGATTCATTTTTACAATTCTTTTATTTCATATGATCAACACTCCAAACTGGATCTTTCCCTTTGCGGTGTCCCCTTTCTGCTTCTCACCGGTAAATAAGTACTTACTTTCAAACCAAATGGCAATAGTTTGCTGGATGAAGGACTCTCCTTCAAGCAACATTTTATTGTTTGTTTTCTGATTGCTTGTACTGGTTTTAGACCTGTTAAAAATTTTATTATATCATTGCGCGCAAAACTGAGGGCATCTTAATAGACCTCCATTTTTGTGTTTGCGAGAGATTGTCAATCAGCTCTCTGTGAACTGGTAGGAGAAAAGTCTTTCGATAACTGTTTTTAAAGTTTTCAACCAAAGCCTGTGATCTGTGAACTCCTAGAATGCCTCTTTTAATGGTAACTCTATGTTTTAACAATAATTGATTCACTTGGCCTTTAAATTCTTTTTCCATCATCAACTTGAATCATGCGAGGATAAGTTAAAGGGCCCTCGTTGATATATCATTTTGTATAGCGACAGCAACAGCAGAAGCACTCTTTTGTGTAATGGTTCCGCATCTTTGTATCTTGAAGCTATTCAATGACTGTAAGTGCATACTTAAATCTTTTTCTTCTAAAATATCATGGGGTAAATATAGAAGCTCCATTTGATGGGTGTCGTTTGGCGTTAGTATTACAAAGTGCGGTCTCTGTATTTTTAAGGCGCTGGTAGATAAATTTGCTAAATCGCTTGTTTAGATAACCATTCTTTTGCTGTTTGTTCACTAACTCCGCTGCTTGGCTTAACTTTTTAATTGCCGTATTCCCTTCCAATATCCTTTGGCGAATAATAGATCTTGTTCATTTTTAATTCAGTCCAATATTATGTGCAACAAAATACACAACGGTCATGCCAAAGCAATAAACAATATTTCTTGCATCTTTGTTTTTTCTGATGGTTGATAAAAGTCACTGAATTTTGGTGGGGGCAATGTCTCGATTGGTTTGCCTGTTACTAAGATAATATTCTTTTATTGCCTGATCAACATCTTTAAATGTGTAAGCTGCATGTCCCTGTTCTTTAAGTCTGTCATTAATAAAATCTAACTGCTCCATTCTTTGTTTTTCATAGGTGTCTTGTGCTGCAGCTATTGCTCCATAGCTTTGTTATGTCTTTTTCTCTCGTCGTCATTATGTAGTTTACTAAATGCGTAATTACTTCCGCTAAAAGCAAGCGCATTAACCACTGCGCCACCTATCATCATCACGAGTGAAGCCATTTTATAAATGTATTTTTTAATTTACATATTGATACTGTCTGGAATTATTCCTTGCTTAACTAAAAATTTTTCGTAGCAAATGAAGCGTAATAATAGCAATCAGTTTTGCTGAGTCTTCAAAGTCTAGTTTGCCAAGATCTGCTGGTTTTATTTTAACAAGTTTTTACCAAGCATCGGGGTATCCTACACTTAGACCTCCAATAACAGCAGAAATGGTATACAAGGTTGGTAAAGTTTTTTTTCGGTGCTCATTTTAAAAAATAAAATAATTAAATTAATAAAAAACATGAACAGCGACGATCTACTAAACCTTCCTGAACTTATAATTACAAATGATAAAGGGTTGATGACCAAGCTATTATCCCCCAAAAAGGAAAGGCTGTATTCTTTGGCAGCATGTGGAAAAACAAAACAGTACCTTGGAAATGAATTCAGCATAAAAAACAGATACAACAGATGTCGCCACAAAGACATTGTAAAGTATCACAAACAGGTATGAAGCGCAATTGGGGTCAAGAATGGTAAAAAGGCGTTGGGCAAACATTCTTAGTTTGTACACTAAACTAGTTAGTAGATTTGCTCCCATTGATTCTGAACAAGATTTATGTATGATTTAACACGGGAAATCCCGTTTTTAACAAAGTCATTAGAGTCTCTGGGAAATGTGATCTATATTACAGTTTTTGGAACATTGTTATCTCCAGTAATCATGGGATAATTACTTTAATCATATAGATTTTATTTCCCTTAAAATGACCGAGCCAGAGAATCAGAAAATACTGATGGAGAAAGTACTAAAAAGCCTCCTCATCCTGGGCGTTTGCAGCAGGAAAAAAAATTTAAAGCAGAGTGGAACAAACAAAGAAAATTAATGTTACAATCACAGAATGTAACTCATAATGAAAACATAACACCGCCAACGCCAACAGTGTTGCCACAGCCAGTTGTTTCAATGCCAGCTGTAAATACACAAGTTAATTCAAGACCTACAAACACCCAAAGCCCTTCATGGAGTATTGAATTTAAAACAGTTTTCATTTTGGCGTCATTGCTGCTGGGGGTGGTTATTACGTTTATAAAATATATAAACAACGCCAGAAAAAACCAAAGCAGTCCAAAAAATCTCAGCCACTAAATACAGAAGCCGAACAAAAAAGCATGCCAGAACCGCCAACAACAAAAGATCATTTTGATCCATTTCAGATGCAATAATATTTCAAGAATTTAAATAAATAATTATAAATTGACTTGAATAAGAATTTGGGTTTTGTACTTAGAGATGATTTAAATTTACGATCTTGGGGTGACTTAAGTTAAGAACTTAGCAGTTACTTGATTAAAAATTTGGGGGTGACATAATAGGAACTTAGAGTAACTTGATTAAGAACTTGAGGTAACTTAATAAGAACTTGATTAAGAACTTGATTAAGACCTTGGGTGACTTAAGTAGAAACTTAGAGGTTACTTGATTAAGAACTTAGAACAACTTGATAAGAACTTGAATAAAACCTAGGGTGACTTGATGAAACGTAAAAAAACACAATTCATTGTTACATTCTTTTTTCCTTGGGAGACAACTCCTCTTTTCTTATTCTGAAGGGCTGCTTTCCTTTGTGTAAACCCTTCATTATTAGAGAACAGGAAAATGCCGGACTGGGTTCAACCGCCCGAAACTGGTTGAGGGCGGTTGAGCAGTCCCGGCATTTTCCTTTCTCTCGGGGGCCTATAGCCCTTTACTTCACCCTTGAATCACCCTGAACACGTGTTAATACGGAGGCCAAATCTTTACTTCATTTGAAACATCGAACACGTGTTTAATACGGAGGCCTAGTCTATACTTATCCTTGAAACATCTGAACATGGTTTAATACGGAGGCCTAGTCTATACTTATCCTTGAAACATCTGAACACGTGTTTTAATACGGAGGCCTAGTCTATACTTATCCTTGAAACATCTCTCATCCTCGTCACAGACATTTTCTTCGTTTTGCTGCCGGGAAAGAAATGTCACTATACTCTTGGGTTTGTTGTATTTCATGTTTTAAAAAGTCTTAAAAAAAAAAGCAAATGAAATAGGTTTGAATACAAATACTTCTAATAAAAATCTAAGCTCAAAGTTTTAACTTTGAAAGTTTATCAACCGTATGATTATGCTTGAAAAACTACAGTATCTTGCCATCGAGCCTAAATTTTTGCGAAACAGTTGGGGTTTAACACGGATTTTAAAAAAAGAAAGAAAGACAGAAAGAAAGAAAGAAAGAACAGACAACAAAAGAAAAAAAAAATAGAAAGGAAAATGTGGGACTTCTGTTTTGAATGAGAAAAATTTTTTGACAAGTTTTTTTTTTTAATAATGCTTTTATTTCCAAACTTCAAACAAATAAAACAGAAATAATATACAAAACAGATACAATATTTCGATCAAGGATGTTTTGACAAGTTATGTCGTTTTGTCTCCTGTAAAGTAAGCTGTTGCTCTAAGTATGACACATACAGTGCTCTTTTCTTTTAGCTGTCCGGTGGTTTATTTTTCTTCCTGGTTGACACGTCATCTGATCAGTCCTCTTTTGAAGCTTTCTTCCTCTTCGCACACTTTTTTTTTTTTTTTTTTTTTTGGTGGTCCTTTTCGTTCAGATCTTTCAAAATGATATGTTGTTTTTTTTCTGGCATATTTTCTCTTCTTGTTTGAAAATGATCATTATCGATTAAGAGGATTTTCTATCTGTTCAGTACAACTCGTTATATTTTTTCCAGACTTTCAGGCATTTTTTTTTTTTTTTAACGCTGTGAAAAAAACTGTCCCTTTTTTTGACATGTTCACATTAAATTTTGCAGTTTTCTCTCGTGCTAATCTTACGTTATGACCATCATTCTTTGCCTGAAAATTTTTCCCTTTCCCACTTTATTTATTTATTTGATTTTTTTCACTGTCATGCCTTCTTTCTTGGGCCCGGGCTTTTTTTTTTTTTTTTCCCTCAGTTATTTTCTCAGACACAAAACAGCCACTTTGTGCCTTGACACCGAAACGCCTTTTTTTTGTTTTTGGGTTGCTTTTGGATCTTCCTTCTGTTCTTCGACAGATTCTCTCCTGTAACAGATATTATTAGACAGACGTCTTCCTGATACAGAACTTCCTTCTTTCTTTTTTTTTTTCCCCTGTGGCATATTTTTCTTTCTTTCTTCTTCTTTTTTTTTCTGACACATTCTTTGACACAGCGTTTTTCTTTGATACTCTTCTTCCTGGACACAAATCACTGATAACGACGTTTCCTTTGACAAACCCTTCCTCATTGATATATAACGACGTTTCCCTTTGACAACCCTTCCCATTGATATACCTTCTTGGACACACATCTTCTTTGACAGATAACTTCCTTTTGATGGGTTCAAAGTGGGGGTAACCTGGGGCGGAAACTGAAGCAGGGCAAAAACAGAAATTTTTGGGGCCGCCAAACCAAGGGAACAAAACAAGTTACAAAACAAACACGAGCGCTTCGACCTATCGGGTCTTCTTCAGGCAGGATTAGTAAAGTTCTAAACAATGAAAACAAAGGACGAACAGACAGCCACCGGGGCTCTGGTAATCAGAATCACTGATGTCCTTTCCTCTGAGACTAGAAAAGAACGCGCCTTTAGGCGGAAGTGTATCTTCGTCAAACCTTTGCCAACTGTTCATGTACTCATAAGGGTAAACGCCCTTTCTAACAAGAGTTGGGTCAAAATATTCTTCTGTTATTGGGCAGGACTTTAAGGACATAGCCAGTGACTCTAATGAACCCATCATGTGTTGCATAGAGTCGTAGAAAGACATGTTATTTAAAGTGAAACACATGTACTTTTCTGATGACTGTGCAATGCATGACACCCTGAAGTCGCTGGTTACTGCTTGCATTATAAGGTGAGAGTCGTAACCTCGCAAGTTGTGAAAGAATATAGGCAGCTTCCATGTCTTTGGTTCAAACTTTAGTTGAAGATTGCATTTGTTATGTGCTGCTCCTCTAAACTTTCCACTAATGTGATCATGGTCTCTTACTGTTGGATTCTCTGCGGTGGCAACCAAGGCCGCCCCACAAATCCAACAGTGAGTGGCTGAGTCATACTGTTGTTGGTCTTCAGGCGTCATTATGATTTCAGATAAGTTTAGATTATTAGAACAGGCATTACGCACTTGCTGCATGCGTTTTAAGAAGTATTTTGCAGCATTTGGTCCTCTGTATAATTCTGGCTTTGAATGGGCGCCATCCGACCTAACAATGATGAAGGCAAATGAGCAAATCTGATGATTACTCATTAAGACTGTTTTAGGAAGTTTCTGTGGGGTTGGTCCTTCATAAGGAACAATGAGTGATTCGAAGTCTGCGTAAACAACATATGGACTAGTTTGCAACCGTTTCCAGTTCTTAAAACTAACTTTACTGCCTTCTCCGGGCGTAATTAGTTCTGTATCACAGTCAACTGGGCTAATACAATGTTTCTTATGTTCACTCGCGGCTTGAACGGACGGAATTCTTGTTAAACATTTTCTACAAAATTCTTGTTTGCTATGTTGTTTTGTAGTATGCACTAGTAATCTACTCATTGTGCGTATTAGAGTGTAGTGCAACCCATTAAGGCTTTGCATCAGGAGTAAGTCTACATGAGTTTTGGTTGGTTCGCCTATTGTTGGACTGTTCTTTGACACTCTAATTGGCAGAAGGTTGGTTTCTTCAGACCATGTGTAGACATTAACAGTTATTGGTGGATTTTGTTTTTCAAACTGATCAATTTTGTCTACAGCCATAGGAAATTCAAGGCCGTTAAAGTTAAGATCATTGGCCCACTGTAAATAGTTAGATACTCTCTCTGCATTTTTGGCAACGTGATGCAGCCTAGCAAGAACGCACCACATAAAACATTTGTCGTCTGAATTTTTTATGTTCAAAACTGCTTTCTTTGCAACTAATGTTGGAGGCAGTGGAATGTAAGACTTGCCTACAATCGGCTCATACTTAGCCTGTTTTAATCTGATGTCTAGGACTTCACCCTCTGACCAACCAGAGCCTCTCATTTTGGCTTCTTCAGCGGCCACATCAAACTGTGTAAGCAGCTGGTCTGCCCAACCAGGTGTTAAGTCATTAGAGGAAAGAATAGTCTGCTGTTTAGTTGAGACCCAGACTTCTAGATTTTCTTCATTTATTGTTATATAATCGATTAAAACAACTAACCTTACTTTAACTGGAGGGTTTATTGTTAGTTTACTTGGAACTTGAGAAATAGCGTGTACAACGCTTGCCTGCACGTTTGTTGGATCAATAACTTCTAAAACGACCTCATTTAAAGCTTTTGACAAACGCTCTTCCTCGAGCATTGCTTCAAACAATTCATCTGAACCTTCATATATCTTATCCATGTTGAGTTTCTTTTCTAACTCAAAATATTTATTTAAATTAAAAAAAAATACTTAATCAGAATCAATATCAACGGTCTTTTTGTGCTTGGACTCATAAACTAAAGTATAAACGCCCTTTGGGGTTGTTAATGTGAGCTGTTTAGAACAGAGTTTAATGTTTCGTTTACTTTTTTTAAACATTCCTTTTTTATCTGGTCGGTGTCTGGCTGTTGAGAAAAAGTTGCCCTTGCCTTTCTTTGAAGATCAAACTTTTGTCTTTTGTAGTCCTCAAAATCAGCCTGTAGGCGACTAAATTCTTCATCCGTGATGTTCGAGTCGGCAAGTGCTTTATTTATTGTCAGTTTGAAGGAACTAAGTTTAGCTGTTATTAGTTGAACCATAGCTGTGTGCTTTTGGAGTTTAGCTTTTATTTTTTTGCTGACAGCACTTACAGCCAATGAACACAGGCCAAGAGTTAAAGACAAACCACCTAGAGGTATAGCTACCGGTGCACCTACGCCTGTTGCTAAGAGACCTACACTTGTTCCTGCTGATAGAGCACTAGTGATCGATGCTCCAGTATTAACATATGTAACAGCATTAAAGACAGCAGAATACCTTCGTTTGGTTTTGCTGTATTTTGAAAGGTCCTGCTCTAGTTTTTGTTGCATTTGTGTAATGTTGGTTAATCTGAAAGTTTTTATGTCTACAGCAGCAGAATTGCCTACTATCTCTTCTTTGGGCACTTTTGGATAAGTCGTAACAGACATGCTTTTTTAAAATAAAAATAATTTAGTATTGGATATCTTTCAATCTGTTATCTTGAATATTCAGCTGCGCATCATATATTAAAAACAAATGTACATTAAGTGGTTTATCACTCTCTTTTTCTTTATCAATTTGAATGTTTATTACGTCTTTAACTGTTCTCCCACTCCCATGCAACTGATTATCTTCTGTTGACCTTAGGTCAATCCATAAACCGTATTTCGTTGTTAAATATTCATCAAGTCTAACACTGTGAAGGTGTAGATCTTTAGACGCAAGGTCTACTGTTGGACTTCTAGACCTCCCGCCTCCAAACAATTTTCTTATTTCATCAAAATGATGATAAGGTTTAAGCCCGCTACCGTAGACTTGGTTAGGACTACCCTCAATTGAACATTGTACTTTCGTTATTTTAGGATTGATAAACTTTTCACTTTGTCTTTTGAATAGTTCTTCATCTTCACACAGCAATAAAATACCTTTAAGGGATCGTGCTGCGGCACTAAAACTAAAGTTCCATATTGTGTCTGCCCTGCTTTTAGGATATTTAGTATGATGAATCACTCTTTCGTAATATATTGCTAATTTTGACTGATATTGTTGCTCAATCAGCCTTGCTAAGTTAGGGTTGCTAACAATGTCAAACTCTAACGAGATGTCAGAAATGCTGTACTTTGCTTCAGTGTCTGTAGATTTAATGACACGTTTGTATTCATTAAAAGTTAGTTCATATGACAATCTGTCTTTTAATGCTCCTTGAAAGTATGGCGCATGCGCTTTTAACAACTCAAAATCTAAGGGTATGGAAAAGCGATTTCCATAAGCAAAACTTACAGCTTCATACTTGTTACCGTCTTTAGCGTCTTCGGCGTCTATTCTGTGTTTTAGTGCTTCGTTATTTTCGATTCCTTGAAACGCAAGATCGGCCCTTTCATTATCGGTTAGCCATAGATCAGAATAGATTAGAAATATGTCTGCATTGTGTAAAGAAAATATTTCTTGCCCCTCAAGTTTTATAGAAATTTTCTTAACGATTGCCCGTCCCAGATTCTGAACTACTGTCCTGTTTGCGTCTGTTGCTGAATCAAGTTCTATTTTGAAAGTAAGCCGTGCAGATCCTGGCACAATCACTTCATCTGCTCCTAGGTCTGGAAATTTAACAGTAAGAATTTGATCTGAATCAATAGTAGATGGATTATTTGGAACAATAATATTCTGTTTATTTCCCTTCACGCCAAAGGGCTCTTTCAGTCTTCTATGCGGGTCAAGAATCGAGCCATATGCTTGTGACATTTTTTTTTATAAAACAAAATAAAAAGTTAATTATTTTTAAAACATGGCAGAAGAAGATTATGATGTTTTTGATCCTGGAGACGACATGAGTGAAATGACGCCTTTGACACATCCATTACAATCATTGCGGCGTGAATTAACAGAAAGTAAGGTCAAATCATTTTATCAAAGTTTAGGCCAAGAACCTCCTGATTTTATAGACCCTAATGATTTTGAAACAAAGATGGCCATTTGATTTTTAAAAACGAGCAAGGACAACCTGTACAGCTTACAACTAAACCAGACCCATCAAAGTTTTTAGCAAAGACTACAATTAGACAAAGGCTCAGTGTGAGCGATCAAAATCGCCTTGGCATTGCTAAACCGCGAAGATTAGACAGTGAGGCAGTTGCTAAACTTCAAAACACACTACAAGAACTCCCAACAGATAACCAAATACAAAACATGGAACTTAAAGATTTAAGCCCAACAGCAGACGAAATAATACAAGCAGAAACCAGTTTTTCAGAAGAAACAGTATTAAAAACCATGCACGATCCGCCGCTACCTATGAGAGAAATAACGGCCCTTGATCATGCTTTGAAAAGCATCAGAGGCGAATTAACAAACAATTTAGCAAAACTGGGTGAACTAGATGAGCATATAAAAAGAGAAAAAGAAAAACTAGTTGAGGCTGATGACCACAACTTAGGACCTGGTGTTAAAGAAAGAATAACACAAAGACTAAAAGATCTTGAACAAGAGAGATCAGCAAGACTAGAAGTGTTGTCTACTAACCGAGAACAATTACGAACTCAAGTGAGCAGAATAAGAGAAACTATCCAAAGAATTTTATATGAAGACACAACACTAGCAGAACGAATAAGAACACTGTTTAGAGAGCAAGGTGTCACATTAGCAAGTGTTATAACAGCCTTAGGATTTGCAATAAGTACACTGGTGTTGGCTATTACAGGCGGCGGTGGTGGGGGAGCAGTGCCTCCGCCACCATCTCCTCCACCTGATAAATCATGGGTAAAAAAAAACTTGATCATCTTGCAAGTTTATTAAAAAAATTAGCCAGTAAGGCAATAGATTCTTTGCCTGGTATAATAGGAGGGATCGTTAGCTGGCTTTTGTCTGCCGCAAGTAAAGTAGTTGGCTTTATGGCGAGCACTTATGGGCATTAGTTGTCTTAATAGTTGGGTTACTTTATAGTAAGATAAAGACCAAGTAATCCTAGGGCAGTTAATCCAATAACAAGTGCTGTCTTTTCATATTCATGGGGGTCGCTTTTATTCACCATGGGGATTGGTTGGGGGTGGGGTTTTGAGGGGAGTATTGGATGGGGTTTTGGGGCCTTGGGGATTGGTGGGGATTCTTTTTTTATTGCTATTGCTGGCTTAGAATTTATGTCGTTTTTTCCGACCTTCTCTTCTTTACCAGCCACAAGGATTTCATTATTATAGTTTATTATTGTTCCTATCTGGAGTCTGAGGTCAGAAGGCAGCATGTATAAACCAGTGCCAACAGCAAAGTCTACTTTCGATCTTGCGTATTGCAAAACATTTTGGTACCTTTTAATACTTGAAGGCAAATCAATTGCAGAATTAATAGAATCCTCTAAATTTGCTAAATACTGTTTTTGGGCGTCAAAGCCAGTAGAAGGATCAGTTATGTTCGATCTCGTTTGTGCTTGCGAACCTAGCAAACACCAAACATAAGTACGAATAGAGTCGTTTATTCGTTCTATTCCCGCTTTTGTTAGACCCTTAGAAGTATCCAAAATAAATGTTGTCCATGCTGTTTTATGCTCTTGCTCTATGGACCCGAGGTGAACAGTTGTGCCTGAAGAGAAAGATGTGTAAGGAGGATTCCAATCATAGTTATACTTTCTATGCACGCCCCAAAAATAAAGGGTGCCTAAACCATGATTAAGATCCAACTTTTGTCTAAAGTCTGTCTTTGGGTCAATATCAAATTCGTTACAGATCCTTTCAAAAGCCTTGTAATCTATTCTGTTGCTGAATGGATTAAACGTTTTGTCATTTGGTAATGGCGCTTGCAGTTCAGATAAAATACGTCTGAAGGTGTAATAAAAATGAAATCTATACACTGACCTCACCAAAGGATCAGGATGATTTAAATGATCAGCATACGACACTCCACACCCAGTTGATGCACAAAACACAGCAAAGTTTAACTGGTTCTGATAAAATTGCATCGGATGACTAAACCACACTTTCGGGATGTAGTCGTTTTTAATAGGGGGGTTAAGATATCTGTTTAATGGAGTACTAACCTTTACTTGAAAGGCGTCAGACTGAGTCACAGAAATGTCGAGAGTATCAGTTGTTATATTTTTAAGATTGTAGTGCGGCCCGACAGAATATTTTGCATTAGTATATTTGAAAGCACTCATTTTTAAATTTGTTTTAAAAATGTTTGTAACAATAACAACTCAAGACAGTCCTTCGTTTTTAGAATATGCTATTGATAATAACTGCGGAACCCAAAGGGTCGCACTCCATGAAATATTCTACAAAGTCGTATGGTTTAATATAAGTCAATCCAAGAGGAATAATAAGATTTCAAAATTTGACAATAGAGGAAACTTAGTTAGCCAGTTAACCATACCTGATGGTTATTACGGGTTTTGCTCGCTGAAAGAAGCAATGAGTAACTTTGACATTACTCTCAAACTTAACAATGCAAATTTGAAAATAATGTTGACATTCAAACCTGAAGAAGAAGAAGTAAGTTACCTTTTTGATGGAGAGCTAGCTAAAATGTTAGGCTTTGCAACTGACAATTATGCCGTTCATGAATTTATAGTTACACCAGACAAAACTACTTATGAGGGAGAAAACCCGCTCGATCTTGCATTACATTCATTACTCTATGTTCATTTGGACGAGCTGAGCACTGATGAAAACTTATATGATGGAAGGCCCTCAACTGTTTTAAGAGCTCTTCCATCAGGGAAAGCTGCATATTGCGATTATGAAATTATACAATTCCCTAATTTACAGTTTAAAAGATTAGCTTGTGGGAGGGTCAGATCATTTAATATAAAAATCAAAGACCAAACAGGAAAAGTCGTCAAATGTGACAGCCTGCACATTGTTTTGGAAATAAAATAATACGTTGTTTTAAAAAATGTCACGTGGACCAGACGATTCGGGGGTCACATTAGCGCCTGAGAGGTGTGTAACTTTAGAATTAAAAGACCTTGCAGACGTTGAGGACTTTGAACAAAACGGTGAGATAGGCACTTTATATGGTTTTGAGTACACTAAAGATGGTTATTATAAACGCAAAGAGGTTGACGACAACAAAAGGTTTCCTAAACTAGAACAACTACGCAATGTAGAAGCAAATAATGCGGGTCAGTATGAATATAAAATAGTTCGAAAAACTGACAACAAATGGCACTTAGAACCATATTTAGAATGGGACATAAAATTTGAATTCTTAAGCCCATTTACATTTTTTGACCGTCAAAAAAGTTTCAGAAAAGCATTGAACTCTGGCCCTTTACATGTAAGTCTTATGCCAGAGGACAACAGTCGGAAAGAGATCGAAATAAAGCCGTTTGGGGACAAACAGTACATCCTCCACAGAAGAGAATCGGTTTTAAAGAAAGCTTCTACAAAATTACAGTTCATTCCACGCACAAAATTAGGAGACACGTTCACAATGATATTTAAAATTTCTGTCTTAAAAGATGAGGCGAGAAATGGAGCTCTGGGCGTCAGTGACAATCTTATGAAAGGAATTCTTATTAGCTGGCAAAACTTAGACGTTGACAAACTTAAAGTTACTGTCGTTGTTCTTTACAATGGCGAGGATATTAAGGTCATAACAACAAGCAACAAAATTGATATTAGTCTAAATAGAAACGATCTTACAGAACTGAACTGGATTAATCTTACACATTTGGGCCTTATAGGGTTTTATTATACTGAACAAGTTTTGACAGAGAGTATGATAAAAACAATAACTGGATTAGATTAAATTCTGTTTTAAAACTATGGAGCAGACAACTTTGGTGTCAATGCCGATGTTAAACTTTATGACAAAAACCCCTCATTGTTCATTGATTTGTGGACAGACTGGTTGTGGAAAAACAATATTTGTCCTCGACCTATTACAAACAGTTTATCGTTATAATTTTGATCATATTGTAATTTTCTGTCCAACACTCAAATGGAACAAAGCATATCACGACAGAAGGTTTATATGGACGGATGATGAAATCTATTTAGTTGACCCTAGCAATAAACTGAGTGAGTGTTTAGAACACTTTTATAAATTGTTTGAGGGAACGCAGACACTATTTATTATAGATGACTGTTCGGCAGAAAGAGACATAGTTAAAAAGAGAAACACTTTGTCAAAACTAGCTTTCAGTGGAAGACATGCTAGGATAAGTGTGTGGATTTTATGTCAAAAATATAACTCAGTTTTAAAAGACTTTAGAGAACAGTTAAAGACTGTAGTTTTATTTCACATGAAAGACAGAGACGCATTTGATGAATGTATGCGTGAAAATGATGTTATTGAAAACGATCAAGAAAAACGAAGGATTAAGCAAAAACTTAAGTCTCAAAAGTTTTCTAAATTAGTGTTAAAAACAGATAATCCTACACATTATGTATGTTTGTAAAGTGTTTACTATTAGAGAACTATAAAATAGGCATTCTGGGTAAGCCGGCGGAGCAACAGCGAAACCGGCTTCAGCCGGTTGGAGCTGGCGGAGGTGGGTGAGCCAGAATGCCTATTTTATAGTTCTCTGATTTGCTCATTTGCCTTCATCATTGTTAGGTCGGATGGCGCCCATTCAAAGCCAGAATTATACAGAGGACCAAATGCTGCAAAATACTTCTTAAAACGCATGCAGCAAGTGCGTAATGCCTGTTCTAATAATCTAAACTTATCTGAAATCATAATGACGCCTGAAGACCAACAACAGTATGACTCAGCCACTCACTGTTGGATTTGTGGGGCGGCCTTGGTTGCCACCGCAGAGAATCCAACAGTAAGAGACCATGATCACATTAGTGGAAAGTTTAGAGGAGCAGCACATAACAAATGCAATCTTCAACTAAAGTTTGAACCAAAGACATGGAAGCTGCCTATATTCTTTCACAACTTGCGAGGTTACGACTCTCACCTTATAATGCAAGCAGTAACCAGCGACTTCAGGGTGTCATGCATTGCACAGTCATCAGAAAAGTACATGTGTTTCACTTTAAATAACATGTCTTTCTACGACTCTATGCAACACATGATGGGTTCATTAGAGTCACTGGCTATGTCCTTAAAGTCCTGCCCAATAACAGAAGAATATTTTGACCCAACTCTTGTTAGAAAGGGCGTTTACCCTTATGAGTACATGAACAGTTGGCAAAGGTTTGACGAAGATACACTTCCGCCTAAAGGCGCGTTCTTTTCTAGTCTCAGAGGAAAGGACATCAGTGATTCTGATTACCAGCATGCTCAAGATGCGTGGCAGAAGTTAGAGTGTAAAACGATGGGAGACTATCATGATTCCTATTTAATGGCGGATACCTGTTTGTTGGCGGACGTCTTTGAAAATTATAGGAAGACCTGCATGAAACATTACAGCCTGGATCCCGCGCATTACATTTCTGCGCCCGGGATGAGCTGGGACGCTTTCTTAAAATTTACTGGAGTACAAATTGATTTATTGTCTAACCTGCCAATGCTTCAGATGATTGAAAACGGATTGCGTGGGGGAATCAGTATGGCATCGCACCATTACTGTAAAGCAAACAACAAATACTTGGACGACTATGATTCAAGTAAAAGGTCTAACTATCTCATGTATTTAGATGCAAACAATCTGTATGGATGGGCAATGGCGCAATCACTTCCATTACGCAACTTTAAAATGTACACAGACGGTGATACGGATAATATTCAAAAAGCATTAAAGTGGTTGGGCAGTTTGACGCCAGATCAACAGTGTGGATACATTCTAGAAGTTGACTTAGAATATCCTCAGAAACTCCATGACCTGCATAATGACTATCCATTAGCAGCAGAAAGTCTAAAGATGGCAAAAACAGAACCACCTAAACTTGTGCCTAATCTTCGAGGCAAAAAAAATTATGTCTGCCATTACAGGCTTCTACAATTTTATTTAAGACATGGTTTGAAGTTGACAGCTGTTCATCGTATAATTGCTTTTGATCAAGAACAGTTCATGAAACCATACATAATGAAGAACACTGATCTCAGAACTAAATCCACAGATGCTTCAGAAAAAGACTTTTTCAAGTTGATGAACAACAGCTGTTTTGGAAAGACTATGGAGAATCCGCACAAGCGTAAAGATGTTAGATTGGTCACCAGAGAGAACGATGCAATTAAGCTAACTTCCAAACCTAATTATCAGGACTTCAGAAGATTTCATGATCAGCTTTTTGGCATAATGATGAAAAAAAAGAAAGTCAAATTGGATAAGCCCGTTTTTATTGGGTTTACTGTTTTAGAGCTGTCGAAGCTTTTGATGTTAGAATTTCTTTATGACTACTTTAAGCCCTTGTATCCAGAGTCCAGAGTTCTGTACACAGATACAGATTCCTTTGTTATAGATATCCCTACTGAAGATATCTATAAAGACATGGAATTAGAAGTAGCTAAAGGGCATGCGGGATGGTACGACACATCTGATTATCCTAAAGATTCGCCTTTGCATTCAACTGTTAACAAGAAGGTTTTAGGTAAGATGAAGGATGAATTATCTGGAGGTGTGATCAAGGAGTTTATTGGTTTAAGGTCGAAAATGTACAGTCTTTCAAGCCAAAAAAAAGTTGTTAAAAAAGCAAAGGGAATATCTCGTAGTGTTGTGCAATCAAGCATATCCCATGACAACTATAAAAAAGCATTGTTTGACAATAAGACTTTTCATCATGACAACGTAAAACTACGATCTAATCTACATGAGATCAACACAACTGTTGTAACAAAGAAGTCATTAGATAGAACAAACACAAAACGTGTGTTTGTTAATCCAGAGTTTTCATATGCAATCGGGCATTGGAAAACAGCATAATTACATACTTTCCGCGGGTTTATATTTTTCCTCAAATTTATCTAGAAGCTCAATCATATCAATATCCAATTCAGACAAAATTTTTCTCATGTTTGCTTGATGTGCACGAATTTTTTATATTTTTTCAAGATATTCTTTATCCCATATTTTGATAATCAAAATTTGGGATTTTGGGCGTAGGCGATCAGGATGCGTTGCCATGTACCGATGAATCCACTTAATTGTTCCTTAATAGCTGAACACGTATCATATGATTCTTGTATTAATTTTAAGGTCTCTTTTTTTATCATCATTTTAGTTTCATGTAAGATTTCTTCCTTTTGAGCTTCCATTTTAAACTCAAATATATTTACGTAAATTAATTAAGCGGAACTGTGTCTGGTGGGATTATTTGCAGTTCTTCTTTCACAAAAGATCTTTGAGGGGCTGGTCGTTTTGTTGTGTCAGTTTCTCGTAAATAATACACGGGCGGATTCATCTTTACAATTCTTTTTATTTCATATGAGTCAACACTCCAAACTGGATCGGTTGCCCTGATGCGGGTGTCCCCTTCTGCTTCTCCCGGTAAATAAAGGTACCTTACTTTCAAACCAAATGGTAATAGTTTGCTTGATGAACTGGCGTCTCCTTCAACAACATTTATTTTTTGTTTTTTGATTGCTTGTACTGGTTTTAGACCTTTAAATTCTTCATTATTCATTGCATGTAGAACTGAGGGCAGTCTTCTAACCCATTCTGTGTTGCGAGAATTGTCAATCAGCTCTCTGTGATACTGGTAGGAGAAAAGTCTTTCAGATAACTGTTTGTTAAAGTTTTCAACCAAACCCTGTGATCTGTGAACTCCTGGAATGCCTCTTTTAATGGTAACTCTATGTTTTAACAATAATTGATTTACTTGACCTTTAAATTCTTTTCCATCATCGACTTGAATCATGCGAGGATAAGTTAACGGGCCTCGTTGATATATCAGTTGTAAAGCGACAGCAACAGCAGAAGCACTCTTTTGTGTTAATGGTTCAGCATCTTTGTATCTTGAAGCTATGTCAATGACTGTAAGTGCGTACTTAAATCTTTTTCGTCTAATCGTATCATGGGGTAAATATAGAAGATCCATTTGATGGGTGTCGTTCGGTATTGTGTTGACAAAGTGTGGTCTTTGTATTCGTTTAGGCGCTGGTAAATAAATTTGCCAAATCGCTTGTTTAGATAACCATTCTTTTGCTGTTTGTTCACTGACTCCCGCTGCTTGGCTAAGCTTTTTAATTGCTGTTATTCCCTTCCAATATCCTTTTGGAGAATAATAGATTTTGTACATTTTTATTCAGCCAATACTTTGTGCAACAAAATACACAGCGGTCATGCCAAAGACAATAAACAATATTTCTTGCATCTTTTGTTTTTCTGATGGTTGATAAAAGTCGCTAAATTTTGGTGGGGGCAATGTTTCAACTTGTTTGCCTGTTACTAGAAAATATTCTTTTATTGCCTGGTCAACATCTTTAAATGTGTAAGCTGCATGTCCCTGTTGTTTAAGTCTGTCGTTAATAAAATCTAACTGCTCCATTCTTTGCTTTTCATAGGTGTCTTGTGCAGCAGCTAGTTGCTCCATAGCTCTGTTATGTCTTTTTCTCTCATTGTTATTTTGTAGTTTACTAAATGCGTAATTACTTCCGCTAAAAGCAAGCGCATTAACCACAGCGCCACCAATCATCATTACGAGTGAAGCCATTTTTATAAATGTATTTTTTTAAATTTTACATATTGATACTGTCTGGAATTATTCCTTGCTTAACTAGAAAATCTTTCGTAGCAAATGAAGCTGTATTAACAGCAATCAGCTTTGCTGAGTCTTCAAAGTCTAGTTTGCCAAGATCTGCTGGTTTTATTTTTAACAGGCTTTTACCAAGCATTGTGTATCCTACACTTAGGCCTCCAATAACAGCAGAATGGTATACAAGGTTAGTAATAGTTTTTTCGGTGCTCATTTTTAAAAAATAAAATAATTATAATTAATAAAAAACATGAACAGCGATGATCTACTTCCTGAACTTATGATTACAAATGATCAAGTTGATGACCAAGCTATTATGCGCCAAAAGGAAAGGCTGTATTCTTTAGCAGCATGTGGAAAAACAAAACAGTACCTTGGAAATGAATTCAGCATAGAACAGATTCAACAAATGTCGCCACAAGACATTGTAAAGTATCACAACAGGTATGAAGCGCAACTGGGGTCAAGAATGGTAAAAAGTGTTGGGCAAACGGTTCTTAGTTTGTACACTAAACTAGTTAGTAGATTTGCTCCCATTGATTCTGAACAAGATTTTATGTATGATTTAACACAGGATCCAGTTTTAACAAAGACATTAGAGTCTCTAGGATGTGATCTATATTACAGATTTGGAACATTGTTATCGCCATTAATCATGGGATTAATTACTTTTAATCATATAGATTTTGTTTCCCTTCAAAATGACCGAGCCAGAAAATCAGCAGAATCAGAATCAGAAAATACTGATGGAGAAAGTGACTAGTAAAAAGCCTCCTCATCCTGGGCGTGTTGCAGCAGGAAAAAAATTAGCAGAGTGGAACAAACAAAAAAAATTAATGTTCCGAGCACAGAATATAACTCATAATGAAAACATAACATCGCCAACGCCAACAGTTGTTTCAATGCTAGCTGTAAATACACAAGAACAAGTTGATTCAAGACCTACAACAACAGGGTTGTCTACAACACCAAAGTCGTCATGGAATATTGAATTTAAAACAGTTGTCATTTTTGGCGTCATTGCTGCTGGGGGTGGTTATTACGGTTATAAAATATATAAACAACGCCAGCAAAAACCAAAGCAGTCCAAAAAATCTCAGCCACTAAATACAGAAGCCGAACAAAAAAGCATGCCAGAACTGCCAACAACAAAATCTCATTTTGATCCATTTGATATGCAATAATATGTTAAGAACTTAATAAATAATTATAAGTGACTTGAATAAGAACTTGATAACGACTTGATGACGACTTGATAAAACTTAAATAAGAACTTGATAAGAACTTAATAAGAACTTAATGACGACTTGATAAAAACTTAATGACGACTTGATGACGACTTGTTAAGAACTTGAATAAGTACTTGAATAAGTACTTGAATAAGAACTTGTTAAGAACTTGATGATGACTTGTTAAAAACTTGATGTTGACTTGTTAAGAACTTGAATAAAAACTTGTTAAGAACTTGAATAAAAACTTGAATAAGAACGTGATGCCGATTTTTTTTTCACAATTAATTGTTACATTCTTTTCCGGGGAGACAACTCCTCTTCACTTCTGCCTTTATGTAGTACTCTAGGCCAGACATGTCTGGCCCCGGCTTACTCAACTGCATAATTGCCGAGTCGAAGCGTCGCACTGTTTGCTGGTTCGTGTCGAGTTACACATAAGGGCGTCGGGCGTCCACGCAGCATTGTATAAATTTAGACGGCTAAATTCCCCACCGGCGTCGTTCAGTACAGGCGTTAGACGTCATTGTATAAATTTAGGCGGCTAAATTTCTAAACATATCAAAACATGTTTCTTACCTTCCCCCAATCACAAGACTAGATAGAATCAGCTGATTAGTAACAGTGACGACATTTCCGCCCAGCACTTGTGTTGTTAGCAACTGAACCTAGCTGTCTTGTCATTTGCGGGTGTGCAGTGCAGTCGTGTTTTCAGTTAGAAAGTGTTGTGTTATGTCGCAAGACAGTATCTCTTCTGAATTAGAGATAGAACTTCTTGAAACACAAACCGTTCATCAAGAATTGCTATTTCATTGAAGTCTACTCCATGAGAAAAGAACTAAAAGCAATGTTTTCATATAGTGAGGAGATAAGGCAGTATTGGTCCACTCCCATTCAACTACCAATGCAGCTTGAAACACGATCTTCTCAAGAGCCACAGCAGAGAACTGCCACGGTCTAGCTAGACCGCGTGAAATGAATATTAAACAGGCACACGTCACAGCCTATAGCAGAAAGCCACGCTTTAACGGCCGCGGTCTAGGTGGACCGTCGCTTTGTCACGTCCTATTCAACAGGCTGCCTATTCAGGCGGCCGCCGGGTGTACTTTATACAATTGTCTTGTTTGTTGAATCAAGCTTTTAATAAGTGCACTTGGTGGCTGCTTAGAATAATCTTCAACAACGTGCCACGATTCTACGCTTGTGTGAACACACATCCCACCCCTTTCAGACACTCCCTATTCAGATAGCTTTCAATAGCCAGTCATTCCTCACAATAGAATGAAATCCCAACTTGGTTGACAAATAGCCCTCCTAAGAATAAAGGCATGGTTAACCAAGTCCCCATTGTTTTGTTTGTTTACTTCTTAACGGTCCAGTGACAGAGAACTATAAAACAGATAATCCTACACATTATGTATGTTTGTAAAGTGTTTACTATTAGAGAACTATAAAATAGGCATTCTGGGTAAGCCGGCGGAGCAACAGCGAAACCGGCTTCAGCCGGTTGGAGCTGGCGGAGGTGGGTGAGCCAGAATGCCTATTTTATAGTTCTCTCCATCTAACCTGCTTACTTTAGCAAACTGGTCGACAGAAGCTTCTGCTTTGTCTGTGGATGATGGTAACTTGTTATTATCAAGAATGATAGGATATTCTGGGAGTTTGATTCCATTTTTTATCATTTTTATCTCTTTCCATACCATTCTACTATCTTTAGCATCGAATGTGTTTCTTTTGCAAAAATTATCCCAATAATCCTTTTTGGCTTGTTCCATAACCCTATTACTATGTATATTTGAGTGTTTCATTTCCTTCCATTTTTCATCTACCATGTTCTTATCTTCACTTTTCTTGGTGTGCACGTATTCCTTGAATAACCGTTTTTTCTCATTAACTGCCTTATCGCAATCTTCAGTCCACCAAACATTACCAAGATGTTTACCCCCTTTAGATCCCTGATTCTTTAATTTAGGAATACATAAACCAGACACTTTTAGAACAGAAGTACAGAACGTGTCATACACTGTATCAATATCATCATCTGGGGACAAGCTTATGTCTAGATCTTTAAGTGTATTGCAAAATTGAGACCATTTGGCATTTTTATAATCAAATCTTGGGATTGCATCATCAGGTTTAGTGTCTTCAAAATTAGGGGACTGATTAATTGTAATGATGATTGGTATGTGATCACTCCCAAGAGTTTCACTATAAGTTTCCCATGCACACGACAAAGCCATTTTAGGTGAAACCATCGTTAAATCAATAGCAGTAGGTCTATGTGTAGATACATCAGGAACTCTGGTATAAGAACCATCATTGAGTAAACATAAAGTTGAGTCTACAACATTTTCCACAAACCTATTACTACTGACCTGTGTGCACTCTTTTTCCCAGAAAGGAGAATGTGCATTAAAATCCCCTCCTACTAACCATTTACCATTATCATTCTTGATGTTTTTCATCCATTCAGTATTGGCTTCATCTGGACCCTTAGGTAAATATACAGAAGCACAGTTTACTTTTAAGGAGTCCGAAAACTTGACAGTTACAGCACATGAAAAAATCCCATGTAATCCACAAGGCACAGGTGATTGTTTGTCACAATACTGTAGTCCAGTGCGAACATAGATTGCACAATTTACTTTATCACCATGTTTATCTGTATCTACTACTGGTGGATAGTAGTACTGTTCCAATCTTGGTAGTTTGTTCTTGCTGATATTAACAGACTGGAGTAAGAGAACATGGCAGTCAGATGACACTAAAAATTGACGTAAACAGTCAGTATTAGAATAGAGAGAGCGGCAGTTCCATTGCAGTATTTTTATATTGTTGTTAGCTTTCATGTTTGAAAAAAAAAAAACAACTAAACATTAAAAAAACAAAAATGTTGCTTTAACACAATTGGAGCTTAGCTACACACAGACGTAGGCTGGTATGCTACATTTGTTCCGAACAAAAACAACAAAAAATGTCACCAGTTGTATAAGACATTGAACCTATTGGACCAGGCAGAGCCGTAGAAGGAATCCTCAGGGAAGGGAGTGAGGCGCAGGTACCGGGGACGTCGCGCTGTCTTCCGCGGCCGTTCCCAGAAGAGGTTCCTCAGATGCCGGCCAATATTTCCCGCTAGGATGCTAGCTCCTCTAGCAGTGGGATGTAGCCTATCACGGAGGTTGAAGCGGGCGGCTTGTAGGTTGGAGTGAGTGATGAAGGTGATGTTTTTGTCATCATTCAGCTCTGACACCAAAAGTGCGTTGTACAAGTCCCCTTTGATATTGAGTTCGGGGTGTGATGTAGGAGCCATCTTACTGATTATGATGGCCAGATCAGGGTTTTCTTCTTTGATACTCCTCACGCACTTTGCCATTCTTCCGGAACATGTTGCTGCTGATTCTGTTTCCAGATCCTTCGATCCAACATGTAAGAGTAAAGCATCAGCAGGCGTCTTGACAGATGCGCTTGCTTTGGCCACTGCTGGTTTGATGTCCTTTATTGTTCTTGCATTACTCTGATGTACCTTACATCCGTAGGACTTCCCTAGTCTGTTTGTGTTGACTTTCTTTATGACAGGGTCATTCACATATAAAATGTTGGGAAGGGCGTTTAAAATTGGATTTGGTTTGTCTCTGGACTTGGTCTTTAATTCATTGTCGTTTGATTTGTCTCCGGACTTGATCTTTAAGTCATTGACGTTTTGTTTGTGTCTGGACTCGGCCTTTAAGTCATTTTTCTTGCACTGCTCCTTAGACTTCGGCTTATGACGCAGAGAAGATTTGACGTCATTTTTGTTCGCGTAATCATTTTCTTCTATTTTTTTGTTTTTGTCACTTTCCTGTACATTTGTGTTCTTCTTTTCTGAGTTGTTTGCTTTAACAGGCAGAGCATCCTGAGAAGTTGTTTCCGACCGTGATGAAATTTTGGATCTAGCTACTTCTGCGTATGAGAGGTAGGGAAAGGGTTCTGTCTGCGTTGCTGTGCTAGCCGAGTCCTTTCGAATAATTTTAGCATGCAGCGATCTTATTTGTTCTTCCAGACTCGCTACTTTATCACACAAGGAGGAGATTGTGCCTTCGATTTTAGCGAAGCTATGTGTGGTACTCACGGAGTTGATGTCTGTAGTAGGAGCATTGTTGTTTTTAGGCCTGGTCTCCAGCCCATCCTTGTCAACGGACGAGCTGAACGGCCTCCTCAACTCAGAATTGCAACTTGTCTTTTCCACGTTTCTGTGCTTTGCTATCACATCCTCAGTGCATCCTTTCGCACACAGTATTGGAATGCAACTTCCTCGGATCCTGGTGTGGTTTCTTTTTGTTTGTTTTTGACAAAACATAGTAGCATCCACAGCACTGAACTACCGATTGCTGTCTGCAGGCGCCATCTTGTCTCGTGTCTTGTGTGTGTGTGTGTGTGTTTACAAAGATGCCATAAACAGTCAATGAGAAAGAACAGACACCTGTAGGTGTGGTGTTCTGTATTTCCAATACAACTGCTTTTGAACTGGCTTCAGCATTCTCATGTGTGTGTCTGCGTCCATTTACAGGTTTGCATCGATGCCGTAGACAATAAATGGATTGGCACGTGTACTGGCATTGTAACCAGCCATCCTGACACTTTCAAAGTACCCTGTGCATGCCGTTTGATAGGTCTAGACACAGTCATCTATGTGTGGGACAGTGGAGGCAGAGCATTTGATCAGCGGGTGGGTGAATCATAAATGTTGCTACCCATCTGTCAATGCCAGTCAGCTGTGGTCAGTGTTAGAAGTGTTTGTATGTCGTGTCTGTCAGTGTCAGTCAGCTGTGGTCAGTGTTAGAAGTGTCTGAATGTCATGTCTGTCAGTGTCAGCTGTGGTCAATGTTAGAAGTGTCTGTATGTCATGTCTGTTAGTGTCAGCTGAGGTCAGCGTTAGAAGTGTCTGTATGTCATGTCTCTCAGTGTCAGCTGTGGTCAGTGTTAGAAGTGTCTGTATGTCATGTCTGTCAGTGTCAATCAGCAGTGGTCAGTGTTAGAAGTGTCTGTATGTCATGCCTGTCAGTGTCAGCTGTGGTCAGTGTTAGAAGTGTCTGAATGTCATGTCTGTCATTCAGCCGTGGTCAGTGTTAGAAGTGTCTGTATGTCATGTCTGTCAGTGTGAGGTGTGGGCAGTTTTAGAAGTGTCTGTATATCATGTCTGTCAGTGTCAGCTGTGGTCAGTGTTAGAAGTGTCTGTATGTCATGTCTGTCAGTGTCAGCAGTGGTCAATGTTAGAAGTGTCTGTATGTCATGTGTGTCAGTGTCAGTCAGCTGTGGTCAGTGTTAGAAGTGTCTGTATGTCATGTCTGTCAGTGTCAGCTGTGGTCAGTGTTAGAAGTGTCTGTATGTCATGTCTGTCAGTGTCAGTCAGCTGTGGTCAGTGTTAGAAGTGTCTGTATATCATGTCTGTCAATGTCAGTGTCAGCTGTGGTCAGTGTTAGAAGTGTCTGTATATCGTGTCTGTCAATGTCAGTCAGCTGTGGTCAGTGTTAGAAGTGTCTGTATGTCATGTCTGTCAGTGTCAGTGTCAGCTGTGGTCAGTGTTAGAAGTGTCTGTATGTCATGTCTGTCAGTGTCAGCTGTGGTCAGTGTTAGAAGTGTTTAGTGTATGTCATGTCTGCCAGTGTCAGCTGTGTGTAGTCAGTGTTAGAAGTGTCTGTATGTCATGTCTCTCAGTGTCAGTGTCAGCTGTGGTCAGTGTAAGAAGTGTCTGTCATGTCTCTCAGTGTCAGTGTCAGCTGTGGTCAGTGTTAGAAGTGTCTGTATGTTATGTCTGTCAGTGTCAGCTGTGGTCAGTGTTAGAAGTGTCTGTATGTCATGTCTGTCAGTGTCAGCTGTGGTCAGTGTTAGAAATATCTGTATGTCATGTCTGTCAGTGTCAGCTGTGGTCAGTGTTAGAAATGTCTGTATGTCATGTCTGTCAGTGTCAGCTGTGTGTGGTCAGTGTTAGAAGTGTCTGTATGTCATGTCTGTTAGTGTCAGCTGTGGTCAGTGTTAGAAGTGTCTGCATGTCATGTCTCTCAATGTCAGCACTGAAGAGCAGTAGAAGAGTTGGTATGTCATTCTTTTATTAAAGGGAACTTTTTCAGTGTACCCACTACCAGTGAACTGGACCAATAATGACCACAGCCTGTAGCTTGTGTTATTGACTTCTGGATGTTGTCTCTGTGTTCTGGTGCTTGGCGTTTAGATACTTTGTGTGTTGTGGTCTTCTTGTCTTTATCTGGAATACGACTTGCATATGTCTTCAGTCTTTCATGATGTCCTTTGGCATTATCTTCTTCCTTTCTCTTCACTGCATTTCTTTGCAGATCTTCTCTCTTCATCTTTCTTTTTGTTGTTGCCATGTGAAGACAGTTCCATGCTCAGTCTTCCTTTGAGGAATATTCATGTTTATGCAACATGTATATATATGCATTGAGAGAGAGAGTGTATGTGTGCATGTGTGTATGCATGTGCGTGTGGTGTGTGTGTGTGTGTGTGTGTGTGTGTGTGTGTGTGTGTGTGTGTGTGTGTATGATGTGTGTGTGTGTGGTGTGTGTGTGTGTGTGCAAGTGCATGTGTTGTGTGAAAATGTGTGTGTGTGTGTGTGTGTGTGTGTGTGTGTGTGTGTGTGTGTGTGTGTGTGTGTGTGTGTTTTATTACTCATTTTCAACATCTTCTTTCCATTTCCTCCTATGTGCTGTGTGTTTTATTTCCTTTTAATTTGTTGTCCTTTTTAGACGTTCAAACATTTGTTTTATCACATTTTCAGGTGAAGCATGCCCTACGCTTTCATTCCATGGGCAAGAAAGCACATGTTCTCTCTCTCTCCACACCACACCACACACACACACACACACACACACACACACACACACACACACACACACACACACTCACTCAGACACACACCACATTAAAGATAGGAGCCAGAAATGAAAAGTGCACCACAGTATTGAATATATCCCTTTCTTTACTGAAGTCAATCAATTATTAAAGCAAACTGTCTGTTGCTGATTAAGAAAACACTACAAGAATATGTTGCTGAGTGTGGCTGATAGAAATACTCATTTACTTGATTATGAACATGTAAACAGCATTCCTCATTGTCACATCAGGTCTAAAGGTTTTCCCCAAAGGCCGTCTCCCGCACCCGCGGACGCGCCCAACAGCAGACCACAAACGCGCGCACGCACACACAAGCGCGTGCACACACATCATACACATATCGTACACACACACATGCACTCGCCCACCGCATACACACACACACACACATTGTTTGTGTGTGTGTGTGTTGTTGTTGTTGTTGTTATTGTTGTTGTCGTAGTCGCTGTTGTTGTTGTTATTGTTATTGTTGTTCTTGTTATTGCTCTTCTTACTAAGTGTGTGTGTGTGTGTGTGTGTGTGTGTGTGTGTGTGTGTGTGTGTGTGTGTGTGCGTGCGTGTGTGTGCCTGGATGCCTCTTTGATTGTGGGAAAGGAATGTTCAGAAGATGACTTAGTAACAAGATGTACTAGAGTCAAAAGAACAAGTGATAGAGACAAACTAGAATCATAACAGAAATTGAAAGAGATAAACTAGGACCAAAAGAACAAGTGACGGAGACAAACTAGAATCATAACAGAAATTGAAAGAGATAAACTAGGATCAAAAGAACAAGTGACGGAGAAAAACTAGAATCATAACAGAAATTGAAAGAGATAAACTAGGATCAAAAGAACAAGTGATAGAGACAAACTAGAATCATAACAGAAATTGAAAGAGATAAACTAGGATCAAAAGAACAAGTGACGGAGACAAACTAGAATCATAACAGAAATTGCAAGAGATAAGCTAGAATCAAACGAACAAGTAGGGGAGAAGAACAAAGTTACAAATAAAAAAAAATTGAAAAGAAAAAGAACAATATAATAGAATCGACAGAATAAGCAAGGGAGACCTTGGTAGCAACGTAGGTGGTTGCCCCTAGCTGTCCAATCCGGGCCACCAAAACTGCTGTTGTTGATGATGTTCCCCTGAGTCTTCCGAAGGTGGGGCAATGCATACTGCACAAAATTTATAAAGAAAGATATTCATCTTAATGTTGCTTCTTTCTTCTTCTTCCTCCTCGTTCACTTCCCGTTAGATGAGCAGCCCGGTGTCCTCGATGAAGGCCGCCGTCCACCGCAGCTCCTCCAGGGTGCCGTACAACTTGGCTTCCACTGCTGTCGGTGTTGGCCAGTACTTCCTTCTGGATGCTGCATGCGTCATACAGTCTTGAGGATGTGGTCGGTTGTCATTGGTCCCTCACCACAAGGGCACTCTCCACTCTGTCCAATGCCAAATTTTGTGTGCATGTGGTGGAGCAGGCGATTGTATCCAGTCCTCAGGCGGAAGATCTTGACCTGTTCCCGTAGTCCCAGCAAATGGTATTTGTCTTCTGGGTTGTGTTTGGGGTGATGGAGGCGCCACTTTATTCCTTGCTGTGCCTTGATGATTGTCTTGATTTCATCGTATGACACCAGGTTGTTGGCCTGCTCCTTCTGTGCACCGTCTTTTGCCAGAATATCCGCTTTTTCGTTGCCTCTGATACCACAGTGTGCTGTTACCCATTGTATCACCACTTTCTTCACTCTGGCACTCAGGGCAACAAGGGCTGAAGTAAGATGGTTCTGTTCTTTGCAGCGGGAGTTCTTGAGGGCTTGGAGCACGGAGAGAGCGTCTGAGAACACCACCACCTGCCCTGTTGTTCTTGTGGAGTTCTGCAAGACTGTTGTGGCTGCCTCACAGAGAGCTTCTCGCTCAGCTCGGAAGTTGGTGGAGTATTTTCCTTTTTTTTTTTTTTTTTTCGCTGCGCCAACCTCTGCGCCACCTCAGAGGCAGTGCACCCACGCCGCTCATTCCGACACCCCGTCCACAGCCACAGCCCGGTCGGCCCCGCCGCAGCCCCGGCACCGGCAATCCACAGGGAGCAGTCAATGTCAAGTCGTCAAGAGGGAACCCACCGGAGGAGACACTGCAGTGCTGCCGAGTCACTTCGGTGGTGTTCAGTAGCGCCTGTTCTGATCTAACATACGCAAGACACCACCTACTAAGCCCCCTACTGACGACAATAATTGCTTAGCCGCGGAGCCGGCGTGAGTGAGCTCTCCCTCCGGAGGGCGCCACCACGTCCGTCCAACGACAGCTCCCATGGACTCGCCGATAC
>JAMYXO010000386.1:0-15000 GCA_033310375.1 Conus canariensis | reverse complement strand
GATATATTCCAGTGGAACTGTCGTTCCATTGTCAAAAATTTAGACTGTTTAGTTCAACATCTTGCACAACACGATCACAAGATTCTGTCCTTTCAGTCCTTGAAAGTTAAAAAAGAAAAGCTGCCAAAGATAGATAATTACTATTATCCACCAATCCATCAAAAGGATGATACCAGTGGAAAAGTCTCTACGGCTATTTATGTACGTGAGGGGGTTCCTTACACTCTTTGCCCCAGTCCTGCACCATCTGATATACCTAACTTAAATTCTTGTGCTGTTACTGTCGGATTCAATTCTTCACTGTTAACCATAGTTTCTGTCTACCTACCCCTTGGTCCAAATGAGCAGAACACTGAATGGATTCGTATGCTACAAGCAGAACAAAATCAAAAATTCTTAATCACGGGTGACTTTAATGCTCACTCACCTTTCTGGGAGAAGGAATGTCAAACAGTTACAGGCAACCGTTTTGTTGAAAATCTTGTGGATTCCTCCCTCTGTCTTCTAAACGATGGGCGAATCACACGCATACCCGATAACCCCAATCACAGAGTCACCGCCATCGACTTAACACTGGCGTCACCAGAGTTAACACCCTTTTGTACCTGGAACCCAATAGATGATCCTCTGAACAGTGATCATATACCACTTGTAACCAGGTTTGAACTAGATCAACCTTCCGCTACAGACTCAACAAAAGACAAGGTTCCAAAATATAATTACAAACGTGCTGACTGGAACAAATTTACAAACATATTACTTTCTTATGATGAGTTCGAAACTTCTGATCAGGATGTTGACACCTTATACATGATGTTTACTAAAGCTGTTCTGCATGCCGCTGACGAATCCATTCCGAAGTATAAGTCAATAACATCAAAAAAGCATGTCGGTAACATTTGGTGGAATGAAGCTTGCCAGAAAGCAAAAGACGAGAAAAAGTTAAAATTTAATGTTTATATAAAGCACCAATCTATTGAAAATCATGTGGAAATGAAAAAAGCCAAAAATAAATGTAACAGAGTAATAGATGAAGCCAAAAAAGAATATTGGTCAACTTTTTGTACAAATGAAGTTTCAAATCATAGAGATCTTCAGAAAGTATGGGAAAAATTGAAAACAATGAAGAATGGCGTAAAATTGCCACAATATCCAGTACAATTGTCTCATTGTGATTTGCCAACTAATTACGAAAAAGCCGAAGCCTTTGCTGATATGTTTGCAAATAACAGTCGCAGCGATGGATTATCGGACAAAGATAGAAAGTACAGAGCAGAACATGAGTTTCAGCTTAGTGATGAAGACTCGGAACAGACCAGAAATCTATTTATTAATGCTGCAATTACGATAGGAGAATTAAAAGAATGTATCTCTAATCTCGGCAGTAAGAAAACATCACCTGGGCTGGATGGAATTTCCAACGAAATGTTAGGTCATTTATCACTAAATATGTTGAATTTTTTACATTTTATCTTTCAAAAATGCTGGGAAAGTGGACAACTACCAAACGTGTGGAAGCAGTCAATTGTTGTACCCATTCACAAACAAGGAAAGCCCCGGAATGATAAAAACAGCTATAGACCAATTGCGTTAACGTCGCACACATGTAAACTTATGGAGAGAATTATATTAAGGAGACTTAATCACTATTGTGAAAAGTGCAAGGTTATTCCAATTAATCAGGCAGGCTTTAGAAGAGGTAGATCAACCATTGATCACCTGATAAAACTAACTACTCAAATTAAGCAACAGTTTGCCAGACGAAAGAATGTTCTTGCTACCTTTTTTGACGTCAAAAAGGCTTACGACCAAGTGTGGCACAATCGACTACTGACAAAGTTACGAAAAGTTGGTATTGTGGGTAATATGCTTGATTTTATCAAAAGCTTTCTTTTTAATCGATCAATACAGATAAGGATTGGGAATACGTACTCCAATATTAGATCTCTTCATATGGGCCTTCCTCAGGGATCAGTCATTGACCCCATCTTGTTCAAAATTCTAATGTCAGATCTTCCTAGGGGGTTATCGAAAGATGCAGTTGTAGTTCAATATGCCGACGACATCTGTTTATGGATGAAAGTATCAATGAAAAGAAAAACTCCAACCAGAGCTCTGAATTACATCAAGAAGTTATACCAACACGAACTCGATAAAGTAAGTAAATATATGACTGAAAATGGTCTTTCATTATCTCTTGAAAAAACCAATATGATGCTTTTCAATTCAGGATACAACCCTGAAAAACTTCCTGTATTTTCTATCCATGGTTCAGTCATACGATATACTCAAACGACTAAGTTTTTGGGTGTTTATCTCGCGTCAAAACTTTCCTGGACCAGCCATATTGAGCACATACTAACTAAAGCAAGAAGGAGCTTAAACTTATTAAAAATCATTAGCAAACAAAAGTGGGGACAGGATACAAAAACATTAATATTACTGTCAACGTCACTTGTGCGTTCCAAATTGACGTATGCACAGGAGATATACTTTAGTGCTCCACAACATTTACTGACTAAAATACAAAGTGTTGACTGCAAAGCCTATAAACTTTCCCTAGGAGTTCCATTTCATGCATCAAATTTAGGAACCTATAAAGAAGCAGGTGTTTTACCTCTTGATGAGCTAAGATATCTTTCTGCTGCCAAATATGTTTTACGAAGCTCCTCGTTCGAAAATTTCACAGAGGCCGAAGTTTGCATGAGGTCCGATCTTCATTTTGCAAAAAGGGCTAAATCCATCCAATCATTAAAATCCATAAACACATTTACTTCAGATCTCTTAAAAAAATCAAAATTAAACAGAAAGGAAATAGTAACAAAACCTTCCTACTCACCTATACCTACATGGGAGATGAACAATTTGGAGCTTGACAGAGATCACACAAACTTATCCAAAAATGATTCACCTAATATCCTGAAAAGTTCCGTCATCTCCCATATTGATAACAAGTATTCTGAACATTTTAAGATTTATACAGATGGGTCTGTACTTGGGAACAGAAAAGTAGGAGCTGCCTTCGTTATACCAGCTTTAGAAATAGAGAAACGGTTTCACATATGTGAAAATGTTTCTATTTTCACTGCTGAATTAATTGCAATATTGAAGGCCCTGAATTACATTTCTGATTTTCCGAAAAACATATTTCAGATTTTATTGTGTGTTGATTCCAAATCGGTCTTACAGGCACTTAAATCTTTAAACCAGAAAATGCGATCGGAATTGATAACTGAAATTAAACACACTGTTCATCTTTTATCATTGAAAGGAACCAGCGTCACATTCTGTTGGGTGCCTTCCCATTGTGGAATCGTTTCAAATGAATGGGCTGATCGAGCTGCAAGAAAAGGAGCAAACAATCATGATGGTTCAGTTCCAGTTAAGATGCGGTTAGATTTACAAGAAGGTTACACATGTTTAGTTAACGCGTCATACAAAATGTTTGACGAGAAACTTAAAAATCTAAAGTGTCACTACAGTCAGCACTGCATAAATGCTAAGAACAGAGGAAATATTAAACCTCTTTTAGTGTTCTTGTCCGGAACTTATTCGAGGTCTGTTTCCAGTCTGATGTATAGGTTTCGTTTAAATGCACTCCGCACAAAATACAGCAAAAATGTCCAGTGCATGTGCGGAAGAGAAATAACGATCAGTCATTTACTTGCTCATTGCTCCAAAGTCAAAGAACTAGTATCTCTGAGAGTGGGACGACAGTTTTTATCCGAGTCTTCCATTTCTCTTGAAAATGTTTTGAACAGTTATTCACTTCTCCGCATTTTTTCTGAGTGTTTGATTAACTGTCCAGTTGGTATATTCCTGTGATTGACTCAGTTTTCATCATCCCAAACCCCATTTTTGTGATAGTAATGTCGTTTCTAACACACACACACATACACATGCACACACACGCACGCACGTACACACACACACACACACACACACACACACACACACACACACACACACACACACACACACACACGCAGCGTATCTCTCTCTCCCTCTCTCACACATACACACACTTATACACATACACGCACGTACACAAATACGGATGCAAGAACGCACGCACGCACGCACAGGCATGCATGCCCGTGCATGCACGCACTCATACGCGCGCACGCGCGCGCGTACACACACACACACACACACACACACACACACACACACACACGCACACACACACACACACACACACACAATCTAATATATAAAGGGCAAATTCTGTCTGTCTGGTGTGTGTGTGTGTGTCTGTGTACGCTATAGACTCAAAAACGGCTCAACCGATTGTCATGAAATTTGGCAGGTACGTCTGTTGTGACCCGAGGATGGTTTTGGGCTAATCTCTAAAAAAATAAAACCGTTAAAAACCGTTAAAAAAACTGTTATAACGGTTTCCAAGACATCTTTTTCCTCTGCTTTTCTTCAAATAGCCGTTGTGACATTGCACAGGTACAGGACTACTTCTCTAAAATTAGAACCGTTATTTGGCAGTTAAAAAACGTTATTTATAACAGTTAAAAACCGTTAAAAACACCAAACCCTATCAAAGAAACTGTTTAAAACCCGATCTTCTTGAAATTTAGCAGGTACGTCTGTTGTGACCCGAGGATAGTTTTGGGCTAATCTTTAAAGAAATAAAACCGTTAAAAACCATTAAAAAACTGTTATAACGGTTTCAAAGACATCTTTTTCCTCTGCTTTTCATCAAATGGCCGTTGTGACATTGCACAGGTACATCGAACCTAGAGGGACATCTCCCGAGTAACATAGGGTCATTGGACAGTTTCTACGACAGCTATTTATGACCGTTAAAAACCGTTAACAACACGTACCCCCCTAAAAACGATCAAAAATACAATCTTTTCTGATGTTGGCGGCAAAGGGAGTCCTCGGATCGCCACCAAACTTGGCATGAGTCTAGGACATACTGTGAATAGCATTGGGTCATTCGATAGTTTTTATGACCGTTATTTATCACCGTTAAAAAGCGTTATTTTCTAAATTTAGACCTTTCTTGATGAAATTTGGTATACAGGTGTAGTTTTAAATGCTGAACAATGATATACAACTTACACGAACCGAAACTTAAAAACTGACCGTTAAAAACCGTTATTATATAAATTTAGAGCGTTCCTGATGAAATTCGGTATACAGATGCAGTTTTACACGCTGAACAATGATATACAACTTACACGAACGGAAACTTAAAATTGAGCGTTAAAAACCGTTAAGATCCGTTATTTTCTAGATTTAGACCTTTCTTGATGAAATTTGGTATACAGATGCAGTTTTACACACTGATCAATGATAGACAACTAATATGAACAGAAACTTAAAATTGACCGTTAAAAACCGTTAATTTCTAAATTTAGAGATGGTATCACCGTTAAAAAGCGTTATTTTCTAAATTTAGACCTTTCTTGATGAAATTTGATATACAGGTGTAGTTTTCAATGCTGAACAATGATATACAACTTACACGAACCGAAACTTAAAATTGACCGTTAAAAACCGTTATTATATAAATTTAGACCGTTCTTGATGAAATTCGGTATACAGATGCAGTTTTACACGCTGAACAATGATATACAACTTACACGAACCGAAACTTAAAATTGACCGTTAAAAACCGTTATTATATAAATTTAGAGCGTTCCTGATGAAATTCGGTATACAGATGCAGTTTTACACGTTGAACAATGATATACAACTTACACGAACGGAAACTTAAAATTGAGCGTTAAAAACCGTTAAGATCCGTTATCTTCTAAATTTAGACCTTTCTTGATGAAATTTGGTATACAGGTGCAGTTTTACAAGCTGATCAATGATAGACAACTAATATGAACAGAAACTTAAAATTGACCGTTAAAACCGTTAATTTCTAAATTTAGAGATGGTATCACCGTTAAAAAGCATTATTTTCTAAATTTAGACCTTTCTCTGATGAAATTTGGTATACAGGTGTAGTTTTAAATGCTGAACAATGATATACAACTTACACGAACCGAAACTAAAATTGACCGTTAAAAAATCGTAGCAGACTTCCCTGGAGAGGAAACTCTGTACAGATCTGTTGACACGGCCAAGAATGATGATGAGGCAGTCCTTTATCCACAAGAACTCCTGAACTCCATTGAGGTTTCTGGACTTCCACCACATGAACTGTTGCTGAAATCTGGAGTCCCTATTATCATTCTCCGCTCACTGGACCCGCCAAAGGTGATCAATGGCACCCGATGTGTCTTCACCAGACTGCACAGGAACGTTGTAGAAGCGAAAATATCATGTGGCACCCACAAAGGTTAACCGGTGCTGCTCCCCAGAATTCCTCTGGAACCCATGGACTCACCCCTGCCATTCCAGTTCTGACGGCTTCAGTTTCCCATGAAACCAGCTTTCGCTCTGACAATCATCAAGAGCCAGGGTCCGACATTTTCATCCCTTGGGGCAGACCTGACCGTTCCGTGTTTTACACATGGAATGTTCTACGTTGCAGCATCACGAACTGGAAACGCAGAAACACTGACTATAGTTGCGCCAAACAGGGAGACCAGAAATGTTGTCTACCCAGAGGCCCTCCAATAGACATGATACATCGTGAAAATGCAATCTTTTCACAGAGTTGTCATGTTTGAGTTGGATTTAACGTCCATGTCCAAATCAAGGATATGCAGATGGCTGGTCCGTCACATTAGCCTGACACCTGCGGGGCCAGGGTGGACATCGGGGTGAACTACGGTCATTTTAGCTGGAAACATTCCACGTTAAACTTTCCAAGACCAAGCCGGGATTCGAAACCATGACCTTTGGATCATGAGTCCAGCGCCTTATCCACTAGGTTATGGTGGCCCCTACAGAGTTGTCATTTTGGAGCACTTCAATCAAGGAATTGAGAATGCATCAGTAAGTTCACAAAGTACAGGCATCCCTCTATGGACTGTGTATCGTATTACGAAAAAAATTCGTGAGGGAAAACAGATTGAGAGGCAAGAAGGGAGTGGGCGTCCGAAGAAATTGGGTGAAATAGATAGGAGGAGGCTGGGGCAATTGGTTCGGCATGGGAAAAATGAAACAAACCCAAGCTGAATTTTATTGTATTGTCTTTTAAGTGGTGAGAGAGAGCGGGGTGGCCAGAAAATTATTGTACAGATATACCCGAGCGAAGCCGGGTACACCGGCTAGTATCTAATATATAAATGGCAAATTCTGTCTGTGCGTGTGTGTGTGTGTGTCTGTGTACGCTATAGACTCAAAAACGGCTCAACCGATTGTCATGAAATTTGGCAGGTACGTCTGTTGTCACCCGAGGATGGTTTTGGGCTAATCTCTAAAAAAATAAAACCGTTGAAAACCGTTAAAAAACTGTTATAACGGTTTCAAAGACATCTTTTTCCTCTGCTTTTCTTCAAATAGCCGTTGTGACATTGCACAGGTACAGGACTACTTCTCTAAAATTAAAACCGTTATTTGGCAGTTAAAAAACGTTATTTATAACAGTTAAAAACCGTTAAAAACACCAAACCCTATCAAAGAAACTGTTTAAAACCCGATCTTCTTGAAATTTAGCAGGTATGTCTGTTGTGACCCGAGGATGGTTTTGGGCTAATCTTTAAAGAAATAAAACCGTTAAAAACCGTTAAAAAACTGTTATAACGGTTTCAAAGACATCTTTTTCCTCTGCTTTTCATCAAATGGCCGTTGTGACATTGCACAGGTACATCGAACCTAGAGGGACATCTCCCGAGTAACATAGGGTCATTGGACAGTTTCTATGACAGTTATTTATGACCGTTAAAAACCGTTAACAACATGTACCCCCCTAAAAACGATCAAAAATACAATCTTTTCTAATGTTGGCAGCAAAGGGAGTCCTCGGATCGCCACCAAACTTGGCATGAGTCTAGAAGGACATACTGTGAATAACACTGGGTCATTCGATAGTTTTTATGACCGTTATTTATCACCGTTAAAAAGCGTTATTTTCTAAATTTAGACCTTTGTTGATGAAATTTGGTACACAGGTGTAGTTTTAAATGCTGAACAATAATATACAACTTACACGAACCGAAACTTAAAATTGACCGTTAAAAACCGTTATTATATAAATTTAGACCGTTCTTGATGAAATTCGGTATACAGATGCAGTTTTACACGCTGAACAATGATATACAACTTACACGAACCGAAACTTAAAAATTGACCGTTAAAAACCGTTATTATATAAATTTAGAGCGTTCCTGATGAAATTCGGTATACAGATGCAGTTTTACACGTTGAACAATGATATACAACTTACACGAACGGAAACTTAAAATTGAGCGTTAAAAACCGTTAAGATCCGTTATCTTCTAAATTTAGACCTTTCTTGATGAAATTTGGTATACAGGTGCAGTTTTACAAGCTGATCAATGATAGACAACTAATATGAACAGAAACTTAAAATTGACCGTTAAAAACCGTTAATTTCTAAATTTAGAGATGGTATCACCGTTAAAAAGCGTTATTTTCTAAATTTAGACCTTTCTCTGATGAAATTTGGTATACAGGTGTAGTTTTAAATGCTGAACAATGATATACAACTTACACGAACCGAAACTAAAATTGACCGTTAAAAAATCGTAGCAGACTTCCCTGGAGAGGAAACTCTGTACAGATCTGTTGACACGGCCAAGAATGATGATGAGGCAGTCCTTTATCCACAAGAACTCCTGAACTCCATTGAGGTTTCTGGACTTCCACCACATGAACTGTTGCTGAAATCTGGAGTCCCTATTATCATTCTCCGCTCACTGGACCCGCCAAAGGTGATCAATGGCACCCGATGTGTCTTCACCAGACTGCACAGGAACGTTGTAGAAGCGAAAATATCATGTGGCACCCACAAAGGTTAACCGGTGCTGCTCCCCAGAATTCCTCTGGAACCCATGGACTCACCCCTGCCATTCCAGTTCTGACGGCTTCAGTTTCCCATGAAACCAGCTTTCGCTCTGACAATCATCAAGAGCCAGGGTCCGACATTTTCATCCCTTGGGGCAGACCTGACCGTTCCGTGTTTTACACATGGAATGTTCTACGTTGCAGCATCACGAACTGGAAACGCAGAAACACTGACTATAGTTGCGCCAAACAGGGAGACCAGAAATGTTGTCTACCCAGAGGCCCTCCAATAGACATGATACATCGTGAAAATGCAATCTTTTCACAGAGTTGTCATGTTTGAGTTGGATTTAACGTCCATGTCCAAATCAAGGATATGCAGATGGCTGGTCCGTCACATTAGCCTGACACCTGCGGGGCCAGGGTGGACATCGGGGTGAACTACGGTCATTTTAGCTGGAAACATTCCACGTTAAACTTTCCAAGACCAAGCCGGGATTCGAAACCATGACCTTTGGATCATGAGTCCAGCGCCTTATCCACTAGGTTATGGTGGCCCCTACAGAGTTGTCATTTTGGAGCACTTCAATCAAGGAATTGAGAATGCATCAGTAAGTTCACAAAGTACAGGCATCCCTCTATGGACTGTGTATCGTATTACGAAAAAAATTCGTGAGGGAAAACAGATTGAGAGGCAAGAAGGGAGTGGGCGTCCGAAGAAATTGGGTGAAGTAGATAGGAGGAGGCTGGGGCAATTGGTTCGGCATGGGAAAAATGAAACAAACCCAAGCTGAATTTTATTGTATTGTCTTTTAAGTGGTGAGAGAGAGCGGGGTGGCCAGAAAATTATTGTACAGATATACCCGAGCGAAGCCGGGTACACCGGCTAGTATCTAATATATAAATGGCAAATTCTGTCTGTGCGTGTGTGTGTGTGTGTCTGTGTACGCTATAGACTCAAAAACGGCTCAACCGATTGTCATGAAATTTGGCAGGTACGTCTGTTGTCACCCGAGGATGGTTTTGGGCTAATCTCTAAAAAAATAAAACCGTTGAAAACCGTTTAAAAAACTGTTATAACGGTTTCAAAGACATCTTTTTCCTCTGCTTTTCTTCAAATAGCCGTTGTGACATTGCACAGGTACAGGACTACTTCTCTAAAATTAAAACCGTTATTTGGCAGTTAAAAAAACGTTATTTATAACAGTTAAAAACCGTTAAAAACACCAAACCCTATCAAAGAAACTGTTTAAAACCCGATCTTCTTGAAATTTAGCAGGTATGTCTGTTGTGACCCGAGGATGGTTTTGGGCTAATCTTTAAAGAAATAAAACCGTTAAAAACCGTTAAAAAACTGTTATAACGGTTTCAAAGACATCTTTTTCCTCTGCTTTTCATCAAATGGCCGTTGTGACATTGCACAGGTACATCGAACCTAGAGGGACATCTCCCGAGTAACATAGGGTCATTGGACAGTTTCTATGACAGTTATTTATGACCGTTAAAAACCGTTAACAACACGTACCCCCTAAAAACGATCAAAAATACAATCTTTTCTAATGTTGGCAGCAAAGGGAGTCCTCGGATCGCCACCAAACTTGGCATGAGTCTAGAAGGACATACTGTGAATAACACTGGGTCATTCGATAGTTTTTATGACCGTTATTTATCACCGTTAAAAAGCGTTATTTTCTAAATTTAGACCTTTGTTGATGAAATTTGGTACACAGGTGTAGTTTTAAATGCTGAACAATAATATACAACTTACACGAACCGAAACTTAAAATTGACCGTTAAAAACCGTTATTATATAAATTTAGACCGTTCTTGATGAAATTCGGTATACAGATGCAGTTTTACACGCTGAACAATGATATACAACTTACACGAACGGAAACTTAAAAATTGACCGTTAAAAACCGTTATTATATAAATTTAGAGCGTTCCTGATGAAATTCGGTATACAGATGCAGTTTTACACGCTGAACAATGATATACAACTTACACGAACGGAAACTTAAAATTGAGCGTTAAAAACCGTTAAGATCCGTTATTTTCTAAATTTAGACCTTTCTTGATGAAATTTGGTATACAGGTGCAGTTTTACACGCTGATCAATGATAGACAATTAATATGAACAGAAACTTAAAATTGACCGTTAAAAACCGTTAATTTCTAAATTTAGAGATGGTATCACCGTTAAAAAGCGTTATTTTCTAAATTTAGACCGTTCTTGATGAAATTTGATATACAGGTGTAGTTTTCAACGCTGAACAATGATATACAACTTACACGAACCGAAACTTAAAATTGACCGTTAAAAACCGTTATTATATAAATTTAGACCGTTCTTGATGAAATTCGGTATACAGATGCAGTTTTACACGCTGAACAATGATATACAACTTACACGAACGGAAACTTAAAAATTGACCGTTAAAAACCGTTATTATATAAATTTAGAGCGTTCCTGATGAAATTCGGTATACAGACGCAGTTTTACACGCTGAACAATGATATACAACTTACACGAACGGAAACTATAAAATTGAGCGTTAAAAACCGTTAAGATCCGTTATTTTCTAAATTTAGACCTTTCTTGATGAAATTTGGTATACAGGTGCAGTTTTACACGCTGATCAATGATAGACAACTAATATGAACAGAAACTTAAAATTGACCGTTAAAAACCGTTAATTTCTAAATTTAGAGATGGTAGTCTGCAGAGGATTTCAGAAATACACCGAAGTTATGATGCTCTGCAATACCGTCTGATTTTTGTCTGTCAACAAGAGCCATGGTCAGACATTTTCATCCCTTGGGGCAGATCTGACCGTTCCGTGTTTTACACATGGAATGTTCTACGTTGCAGCATCACCAACTGGAAGCGCAGAAACACTGACTATACTTGCGCCAAACAGGGAGACCAGAAATGTTGTCAACCCAGAGGCCCTCCAATAGACATAATACATCGTGAAAATGCAATCTTTTCACAGAGTTGTCATGTTTGAGTTGGGTTTAACGTCCGTGCCCAAATCAAGGATATGCAGACGGCTGGTCCGTCACATTAGCCTGACACATGCGGGGCTAGGGTGCATATCGGGGTGAACTATGGATATTTTAGCTGGAAACATTCCACGTGAAAATTTCCAAGACCAAACCGGGATTCGAAACCACGACCTTTGGATCATGAGTCCAGCGCCTTATCCACTAGGTTATGGCGGCCCCTATAGAGTTGTCATTTTGGAGCACTTCAATCGAGGAATTGAGAATGCATCGGTAAGTTCATTAAGTACAGGCATCCCTCTATCGACTGTGTATCGTATTACGAAAAAAAATTGTGAGGTAAAATTGATTGAGAGGCAAGAAGGGTCATAGAGCAGGGTGAGGACAGCTACCCCAAGTACAGGAGACGTGAGGAGTCTGAATGAGGACATACTGGGACTGTGAAGCTTGGGCAGAGAGAAATCATCGTCACCAACCAGTGGGTTGTCCCCTACAACCCTTACCTCCTACATTAGTTCAACTGCCACATCAATGTGGAAATATGCAGTAGCATAAAATTCATCAAGTACGTCCTGAAGTATGTCCACAAGGGCACAGACCAAGCCGTCTTCCAACTCCAAGCCACTCAGGCAGGTGAAGGAGCAGCTCAACAACCTCCAGTCATTGATGAAATCCAAATGTACCAGAATGCCCGCTACGTTGGCAGCATCGAGGCGACCTGGAGACTCCTGGGATTTGACCTGCATGAGCGCCACCCCATGGTGCAGAGGCCAGCTGTCCATTTGGAGAATGGACAATGGGTCTACTTCAATCACACAAACGCAGTGCAAAGAGCACAAGGCTCTCCCCAGAAGCAACCCTTACCGCCATCTTTAGCCTATGCTCTCAAGACCCTACAGCACGAGAGCTGAAGTACGTGGAAGTCCCTGAGCACTTCACATTGATGTCCACTCAGAATATGTGGAAGAAACGACAAAGGGGCACTGCAATCCGGCGATTGTACAGTATCAGTCCTCGCCAGGGAGAGTGCTACTTCTTGAGGCTTCTACTCAACGTTATGAAAGGATCCCGTTCGTACGAGGAGCTGAAGATTGTCAACGGCTATGTCCACAACATTTTTCGAGATGCTTGCAATGCTCTTGGACTCCTAGAAGATGACCGCCTTCTACAACTTGCCCTGGAGGAAGCCTCCATTTCTCAGAGACCCCGACTGCTGCGTGACTTCTGTATTATCCTGGTGGCTTTCAACCCCAGTAACCCAGGCAACCTGTGGAACCTCTTCAGAGACCATCTTGCTGAAGATTTCCTCTTCCAAGTCCGAAGAGATGTCTATTATGAAGCGCAGTACACAGATGCCATCTACAACCAAGCTCTTACTGTGATTCAGCACAAACTCTTCCTTCTTGGAGGCAAGTCTACAGAGGAGTATGGGATGCCAACAGTCACACAACAACAAACTGTGCCTCGAGAATACTACCGCGAGACCAATTACGACACTACTGCACTCCGGGCAGCAGCTGATGACCAGCTGAAGAAGCTGACAGCTGACCAGAGAGACATGTACGACAGCTTTATGACCATGGTTGAGCAGAGGCAGGATCCCACAGCAAGCAGCAACATAATGTTCCTTGATGCTCCATGAGGGACAGGAAAGACCATCCTGAATCTTATCCTGAACAGGATCTGCTCCACAGGCAAAATAGTGCTAGCCACTGCTTCCAGTGTCATTGCCGCTACTCTTTTGCCGGGTGGGCGGACAGTAAATAGCATTTTCAAGGTCCCTCTGGATGCCGACAAGCAAGAAACGCCAACCTGCTCTGTCAAGCGTGGGTCAACGTTGGCCAAAGTCATCAAAGAGGCTGCAACCGTCATAATTGATGAAGCTCCCATGACCCACAAAGCTGTCTACGAGGCCATGGACTCTACGCTGCAGGACATCACCCAAGTGCACAGGCCAATGGGAGGCATCCCAACGCTGTTCTGTGGGGACTTCAGGCAGATCCTCCCTGTCGTCCTCAATGGCACCAGAGCCAACATTGTCAACGCCTGTCTGATAGCCAGGAGGATCTGATAGAAGCAGTCTACCCGGATCTTCATGCTCACTGTGCAGACTCAGACTGGTTAGCGGAAAGGGCCATAATCTCCTCCCTGAACGAGACTGTCAACAGGCTGAACAGAAAAATCGTAGCTGACTTCCCTGGAGAGGAAACTGTACAGATCTGTTGACACGGCCAAGAATGATGATGAGGCAGTCCTTTATCCACAAGAACTCCTGAACTCCATTGAGATTTCTGGACTTCCACCACATGAACTGTTGCTGAAATCTGGAGTCCCTATTATCATTCTCCGCTCACTGGACCCGCCAAAGGTGATCAGTGGCACCCGATGTGTCTTCACCAGACTGCACAGGAACGTTGTAGAAGCGAAAATATCATGTGGCCCCCACAAAGGTGAACCGGTGCTGCTCCCCAGAATTCCTCTGGAACCCATGGACTCACCCCTGCCATTCCAGTTCTGACGGCTTCAGTTTCCCATGAAACCAGCTTTCGCTCTGACAATCATCAAGAGCCAGGGTCCGACATTTTCATCCCTTGGGGCAGACCTGACCGTTCCGTGTTTTACACATGGAATGTTCTACGTTGCAGCATCACGAACTGGAAACGCAGAAACACTGACTATACTTGCGGCAAACAGGGAGACCAGAAATGTCTACCCAGAGGCTCTCCAATAGACATAATACATCGTGAAAATACAGTCTTTTCACAGAGTTGTCATGTTTGAGTTGGATTTAACGTCCGTGCCCAAATCAAGGATATGCAGACGGCTGGTCCGTCACATTAGACTGACACCTGCGGGGCCAGGGTGGACATCGGGGTGAACTACGGTCATTTTAGCTGGAAACATTCCACGTGAAAATTTCCAAGACCAAACCGGGATTCGAAACCACGACCTTTGGATCATGAGTCCAGCGCCTTATCCACTAGGTTATGGCGGCCCCTACAGAGTTGTCATTTTGGAGCACTTCAATCGAGGAATTGAGAATGCATCGGTAAGTTCACAAAGTACAGGCATCCCTCTATGGACTGTGTATCTATGGAAAAAAAATCG
>JAMYXO010003866.1:12500-18887 GCA_033310375.1 Conus canariensis | reverse complement strand
CCCAATTTTGTCCAAGATTTGGGCTTCAAAACAAACTGAACTGACAAAAAAAACGTTTCCCAACGGGAAAAAAAGATAATATATTTAAAGTAAAGAAACAACAAGCAACAAGCTAGAAGAAGACGGGCAGGAGACAAAACACACAAGGATCAAGAACAAACACCCACTCAAACAGACACGAGAGCTCATTAGTGGTGGCTTTGTGATCCAGGCCGGTCCAGATTTCTTATTGGAGGGCAATCCTGGTCAAACAAGTCTTCCTGAGCCTCCATTCCCCTGATCCCTTGGTTACAAACAGAAGGAGTTCGCCTTATGTCCGCCTTGTGTCGCTACTTCATTCAGATCAAACAGGCCTGCATTGGTGTCTCGCTTTAGATGTTTGAAAGAATTGTTCCACGTGACGTTTCTTTACTTCGTTAAGATATGTCCAGGCGGCGGCAGAACCTTTCCGAGAGTCAAAAAAAATATCAGAAACTGTGTCTAGAATGTGCCGAGCCTTCGGAGTGGCGGTATACTATTTCAAGGTTCTTCCACTGTCGAGAATTTCCATGCTTTTGACTGACCATGCTATGCCGTGATTCTCAAAAGTTCGATGTTTCTAGTTCATGACCATTTGGCGTTTTGGTTTTTTTTTTATTTCAAAACCCAAGTTGTATGAAGAATGTGATGCGGAAAAGTATTGCCGATCAATTTTACTTTACTCTAAAAGCGACCTCGAATTACATTATTTTAGACTGGAAACAAAGGACAATAATAATTTAACGAATTTTTAAAATTGAGAAGGGCATATATAAACTGTTAGTTTATTTGAAGGTTCTGGGAGTGTTCATTTGATTCTTTGCTCCGCTGAACGGTGTTTTCAGCAACAGTAGGCTTTACTTATTCAATGATGGCTTAATTAAAGGTCTCAGGTGCTGACCAGTCTCATCACATTGCTTGGAAGATAACCTGCTGCTTTAGACGCCATTTCTTTGACATTTATTCCTGACCCAGATGTGTTCCACAGAGAAATGAACCCAAACAGGCTATTGTCCGGAATACATTAGATCAACTGTGATATAAATGATATATTAATCCGTTGAAAAGATTGAGAGGAACGTCACTACGGATGGAGAACAGTTCTTTAAACGTTAAAGAAGCTTGAATCATGTTCAATGTGAAATGATTTTTTCCGAAGCAGGTGGTGTTGTGTCTGCACCCTTCCGTCCCGGACCAGGCGCAAAGGAGCGCCAGGGTTCACTGCTGGAAGCAGCACGCCGGGAGGTGTGCGTGTGTGTGTGTGTGTGGGGGGGGGGGGGGGGGGGGGGGAGCGTGGGGGAGGGGGGGGGGTAGGGGAGGGGGCAGTCAGGAATGCCCACCAAAGTTTTGCCAGCTCCCGTTCACCGGCTGTTCAGGTGAGCATAAGATCCCCGGGTGAGGGCAAGAACACGGGGATGTCACGTTGAATAATCATTAGTTTAATTATACCCTCGTCAACTACGCAGCTGTGTAATGGTAAACGCTTTCGTATTTTCAGCGCAATATCGGTTTCTATTACGACGAACACGCGTGGTTTTGTCATATGTTAAATGGTTAAAACTACTGGCATAATCGCCTAAAAATACAGGTGTATTCGGAAAATTATTTACCTGTAGCCTACATATATTGATTTGCTTTTCAGTCCCCCCCCCCCCCCCCCCCAACTACCACCCACACCCACTCCTCCTCCTCTTTTCCGGGAAGTAAAATGGAGTCGTTTTTGATAGAGGGGCGCGGGCATTTTCGCTGTGGTGCGTCTTTCGGCGAAGTATCCCGTTCCCCTTTCCCTCAGTGAGCAGGTGGGGTTGAAACTGGGGAGGGAAGAGTGGGATGGGGGTGAGTCTTTGTATGAGGAACGGTCTTGTGTGAAGCTATCTTTTCTCTATGTGAACAGCGTAGGCTTCAAGGGTGGTGCAGGATTGCTCCCAGCTGGTTTGTTCGGCCGTTGAGGACAGTACTTCTGTGGGTCCCACCCGCACTTCGGGTTATCTTTTTCTTTCAACAAATGGTCAAAAGCTGAAGGCTGACAACTGTTCACTGTTCTCTTCTTGTGTGGTTCTGGGACAAGAGGGTGTTTGGCTGTCAGTGAGAATGGCCTCTCACACTCACTCTCCCATCACTCCTGATCCAATTCATTCTTTGACAAGTTATCAATGTCTCTCTCCTCATTTTGCAATATACTTGATTTTATATCACTCTAAAAACCTAACACCCATGTCATACACTTGTGTGTGTGTGTGTGTGTGTGTGTGTGTGTGTGTGTGTGTGTGTGTGTGTGTGTGTGTGTGTGTGTGAATTAATTGTATGTTCGGTTGTGTAGATGAGCAATTATATTTATGCTTATTGGATGAATTCCTGTATGTTGATTTGTGCTGGTGTATAGCTGTGTATGTTTACGAGTGTGCCTTTACGTATACATGCGAGAGAAAAAAAAGTTTTATCACACACACAACACACACACACACACAAACAACACACACACACACACAAAACCACACAAAGAGTGTCTCCTTCATAGTTTTTTTCCCCTTTTGATGACAGGCTTCAAGCCCTTCTGCTCCCGGGGAGATTCCAGAGAAGGGGTTGGGGGTGGGGGCTGGTGTGTGGGGTCGTTGGGGGCATGGAAAGCTGGAGATGCGTCCCCAGCCAGTCTCATGAGTTACCATGGACGACCAAACAGGAGTCGAGTCTTGTTGGTGGTGGTGTGAGGACTGGAGAGTCGTGTGATCTGTTCATAACCTTCTTCTCACCCACCCCCCCACCCCCCCCCCCCCCCCCCCACCCCCCCCACCCCCCCTCCCCCCCCCCCCCCCCCCCCCCCCCCCCCCCCCCCCCCCCCCACCCCCCCCCCCCCCCCCCCCCCCCCCCCCCCCCCCCCCCCCCCCCCCCCCCCCCCCCTTTCCAAATAACCTTCATGACTCATTCCGTTCTCGTTTTCTTTTCTTTTTTTCAACGTCTTTCGTCCATCTCTTATTTAATGTTGACACTTCTTTTGCTTTTTGTTCACCTTGTTACAGATTTTGTTTTCTTTACACCTACCACCCCACACCCACCCTCTTCACCACCCTCAACGGGACTAATTCGATAGAATAATGGCTGAGCAGGATGTTGTTTGTTGGGCTTGTCCGCTGTTCCTGCGTTTTCTAGTCTTTGATGATGTTGTGCATCTTTTAATCATCCGCCATGTGAAAGGGTAAAGAGAGAGAGAGAGAGAGAGAGAGAGAGAGAGAGAGAGAGAGAGAGAGAGTGTGTGTGTGTGTGTGTGTGTGTGTGTTGGCAATGCAGTCCCGGAGGACAATGCTTGATGCGCCAAGTGAGGTTTCTCCTAGGGTTGTGAACAGCGCCTGGTGTGGCTGTGCAACCCAATTCTGGAGTGACAGTCTCTGTTGCAGTTGGTGCAGACGAAGCATGACGACTGGGAAGAAGCAGAGGCTGCTCGCTGTTTGCGGCGTGCTGGTTTCTCTGCTGCCTGCTGGGTTCTCTCCTCCTCCGCCTGTAAAGGTGTGTGGTTGTAGTTTTCGTGTGATGTGCTGGTCAGCGTGTCTGCAAGCGCAAGAGTCTGCCTGAGAACTCCCAGACTTTACACTTGGACATTCCTTCTTTGAAATTACGGGGTAACCTTGCTTTGCTACAGTCATGTTTCATGCCTTTTACTTCAACCCTTGCTTCAAGCATTTTCTTTTCTTTTTTTTTCCTCCTTAGTTATTTAACTGTTAGAAAAGCCGTGCTTGAGTAACTTAAAAAAAAAAAATTATTTAACTGTTAGAAAAAAACCCTGCTTGAGCGACTTTTGTTTTTCTTGCGATTTTCCCCCCGCGTCATAAATTGAAGATCTTCCTCAGAATCATTTTGGATCATCTTAATTCTTTTTCATCAGGTCCACCGCACATTAGCTATATATCAACCCACGCTTCTTTTACACCTGTATTTCAGTACAGTAGTATCAGCTGCACCCATGTTTTTTGTTGTTGTCATAAATATGAATTTTTAAAAAAATCGATGTCCACATTTTTGAGAGAGGAGTTGTTTTTTCATTCCTGTAGAAAACTGTTAAAAGCTTCTCAGTTTGTAGCTGATAGTCAAATAAATGTCGGGCGAGAAGGAAGGGGGGGGGGGGGGGGGGGGAGGGGTGTGACGAATGGAAAAGAAACAGAGGAGAAAAACAGAGACAGACAGACAGACAGATGATGATGACGATGGTGATGTGGATAGTTTTTTTCTTTATAGGTCAGTCGTTCTCAGGAGAAGAGTACAGTATGTAAGATGAATACCACAGTGTAATGTATAAGATTATTGATGGCACAGACTGAGAGAGAGAGAGAGAGAGAGAGAGAGAGAGAGAGAGAGGGGGGGGGGGGGGGAGTAACACCGAAAGAAACCAACAACAACACGAGAAAAGTCCTTGACTCATCACATTTACTTTGACGCAATCTTACACAATTTACCGGCAACATTACATACTGTTGTCGAGTCTTGAAAAATAAAAAAAAATAAAAAACCTGATACCACATACACACACACACGAGCGCGCGCGCGCACGTACACACACGAACGAACACACACACACACACACACACACACACACACACACACACTCACACATTCGCACACGCACACACACGCGCGTGTGCACACACGAACGAACGAACGAACACACACACACACACACACACACACACACACACACACACACACACACACACACACACACACACACACACACCTGTTTCTATTGAAAAGACAAACAAAAAAATTATTTCGCGTGAAACGGCGATGGACATAGTTCTATATATGTAGACTGATACATAAGCAGATAACACACGCAATATAGTAAGAACAAACACTTACTGAAAACACCATTACAAAACAGTCTTACCATTTTTCCTGCTGCGCTACTGGATTACACGCTCTGTGTTGTTTTAGTTCCACAGTCATCATAGTACAGCCGACCACACAGCACCCTATGAGGACTGTCACCACGTGAAATAAAGTCGCACCTGGCACGGTTATCCATGGACTTATGTATGTACAGTTCCATTTAATAGCTGGTCATATACGAGGGGTGCTGCGGTTCCTTAAAATACAAAGTGTCCCCACCTTTTGAAATCCTGCGCTTGTAGATTTTGTCTTTTCTACCACCTCCTTTGACTTGGCTCCCTCATCTTTCTGTTATTATTCATTCATCACTATCATTATCATTGTTGTTGTGGTGTGCTTTACTGTCGTGCATTGTCTTCCATGCTTTCTGACCCATTTATCCGTCTTTCTCTTTAAAAACAAAAATCTACACTTTTTTTTTAACTTCTTAAATTTATAACATGCAGGCTTTGTGTTGTCATCTGGAAACTAGGGAAAGAAACTGTCCACAGAATGATGAGTGGATGATATAGCTGTCCATTGTGGGTGTATAAAGAAACTGTACACAGTGTATAGAGTGGATGATATAGCTGTCCATTCTGGGTGTATAAAGAAACTGTACACAGTGTGTAGAGTGGATGATATAGCTGTCCATTGTGGGTGTATAAAGAAACTGTACACAGTGTGTAGAGTGGATGATATAGCTGTCCATTGTGGGTGTATAAAGAAACTGTACACAGTGTGTAGAGTGGATGATATAGCTGTCCATTGTGGGTGTATAAAGAAACTGTACACAGTGTGTAGAGTGGATGATATAGCTGTCCATTGTGGGTGTATAAAGAAACTGTACACAGTGTGGAGAGTGGATGATATAGCTGTCCATTCTGGGTGTATAAAGAAACTGTACACAGTGTGTAGAGTGGATGATATAGCTGTCCATTGTGGGTGTATAAAGAAACTGTACACAGTGTGTAGAGTGGATGATATAGCTGTCCATTGTGGGTGTATAAAGAAACTGTACACAGTGTGGAGAGTGGATGATATAGCTGTCCATTCTGGGTGTATAAAGAAACTGTACACAGTGTGTAAGATGGATGATATAGCTGTCCATTGTGGGTGTATAAAGAAACTGTACACAGTGTGTAGAGTGGATGATATAGCTGTCCATTGTGGGTGTATAAAGAAACTGTACACAGTGTGTAGAGTGGATGATATAGCTGTCCATTGTGGGTGTATAAAGAAACTGTACACAGTGTGTAGAGTGGATGATATAGCTGTCCATTCTAGGTGTATAAAGAAACTGTACACAGTGTGTAGAGTGGATACTATAGTTGCCCATTCTGGGTGCATAAAGAAACTGTACAGTGTATAGAGTGGATTATATAGTTGCCCATTCTGGGTGTATAAAGAAACTGTACAGTGTATAGAGTGGATTATATAGTTGTCCATTCTGGGTGTATAAAGAAACTGTACAGTGTATAGAGTGGATTATATAGTTGTCCATTCTGGGTG
>JAMYXO010003866.1:5000-7500 GCA_033310375.1 Conus canariensis | reverse complement strand
CATAGAGCGCAATACGGAAATGCTTTATGTGCCAGACATTGTTCTCCCATAGAGCGCAATGCGGAAATGCTTTATGTGCCAGACATTGTTCTCCCAGAGTGCACAATGCGGAAATGCTTTATGTGCCAGACATTGTTCTCCCAAAGAGCGCAATGCGAAAATGCTTTATGTGCCAGACATTGTTCTCCCAAAGAGAGCAATGCGAAAATGCTTTATGTGCCAGACATTTTGCTGGTTCAAGACTAAACGGCCTGTCTCTCAAATTGGGTATCATGATTCTGTTCACGGAGTTTACACCAGTGTCTGTTTCACTGGTCGCTACAGAAGAAAGAAAGAAAGAAAGAAAGAAAGAAAGAAAGAAATAATGGTGGATCAGCAATCTGTGATTGTATAAACATTGACGAGAACTGTGGTGCATAAGAAATAAACCTTCCCAATGTTGTGTGATGTATTTTCAACTTCAAGAATGTGTTTCAAAAAAAAAATCATTTCTTAGAGTGTTGATTAGTATGTGCATGGAGTGAACAAAGCGGAAACAAGAAATATAAACCAATACAACCCGTTACAAAGAACAGTGATAGGTTTTTAAAAGTTAACAAGCAGGCCACTCATCCACCCCGCCCCTGCTCCCTCCCTTTTCTCTCACCAACCCTCATTCTCCCACTTACCCCCCCCCTCCCCCCAACCTAACACACACACACACACACACACACACACACACTCACACACACACACACACACACACACTACACACACACACACACACACACACACACCACACACACACCACACACCACACACCACACACACACACACACCACACACACACACCACACACACACACACACACACACACACACACACACACACACACCACACACACACACACACACACACACACACACACACACACACACACACACACACACACCACACACACACACACCACACACACACACACACACCACACCAGAGGTCAGCAGCACACGAACCTGCGAGGTGTACAACAAGCCGTAGTTCATGCTCATGTACTTGTTCCCGAACATCCGGGCCATGACGGGAGGCATGATGGTAAACTTGCCGGAAATGGCGAAGAGGATGATGCAGACCCAGACCAGGAAGTAGGGCTTTAACCCATACTCGGAGCCAATGAACGTGAAGGAGGAGCAAGCGAACGTCGTGTACAAGAGTTTGGCGGCCACCTGAAATCTCAAATGAAAATTTGGAAAAGAAGAGATGAGTAAAAAGAAAGAAACCTGGACGTGATGTGCTTCTCTTTTTTTTTTATTTTAATGTCTACGTTTGTTTGTTTCGACTGTTGGACTGTCTGTTTGTTTGTCTGTCTGTCTGTCTGACCGTCTGTCTTTGCCTTATCCCAGAGAGAGTCAATGTTGTGCGTGGTGGGATAAACACCAGATACAGTTATTGTGTTTCTCTCTCCTCGTCCTTTCCATTCTCTCTCTGTCTCCGTAGCCCTTCTCCAATCAGAATAGTTCAGTTGGTAGAGCGCCGGACTCGTGATCTTGGTGATCCTGGGGTTACGAGTTCGAATCTCCGCCGGGTCGTTTCGGTACAGGGGGATTTTTCCCTCGGAGTTAACATTGGTTCTGACTCCATTTCCCATACAGTCCTTCGAATGAGACTATATAGCGAGGTTCCGTGTGTAAACGCACGCATAACATCTTGGACACACGTAAAATCCCATCACCAACTTTCGGAAGAGAAGGCCAGTTTGGCCGTTGGTATGGATGACGTTACACACAACATGCACCCTGCGTAAGAAATGGAAAGAATGAAGGAAGTAAGAAAACTGAGTGAACGATATTGAATTATATGGACTGGATGACATAGGAAACGACTGAATGAAGCGCCAGCTGACAGCTCTTCAGTCGGCACTACCCAGGTAGGCAGCCCGTTGTGTAAACGAGTGTGGATTGTAAAGCGCTTAGAGCTTGGTCTCTAGCCGAGAGTAGGCGCTATATAAGTATTCATTATAATAATAATAATATTAAAATCTTGCCTGCCAGCCTGCCTGCCTCTTCTCCTCTTCTCCCTCTTCTACCTTTGTCTCTCAACGTGTGTGTGTGTGTGTGTGTGTGTGTGTGTGTGTGTGTGTGTGTGTGTGTGTGTGTGAGAGAGAGTATTTGTGTGCGTGCGCGCGCGCGTCTGTGAGTGCATGCGTGTGAGCGTGCGTATGTGTGCATGTGTGTGTGTGTCTGTGTGTGTTTGCGTGCAAGCGTGTGTGCATGTATGTGTGTGTGCGTGTGTGTGTGTTTGCGTGCGAGCGTGTGTGCATATATGTGTGTGCATGCGCGCGCGCGCGCGCGTGTGTGTGGGTGTGTGTGTATGTGTATGTGCGTGCGTGCGCGAGAGTGCGCGCGCACGCCTGTGTGTGTGTGTGTGTGTGTGTGTGTGTGTGTGTGTGTGTGTGTGTGTGTGTGTGTGTACATGAGCAAGACAGAAAGTCAAAAGTTAGAGAGAGAGAGAGAGAGAGAGAGAG
>JAMYXO010003865.1:0-18887 GCA_033310375.1 Conus canariensis | reverse complement strand
ATTCTTCAAAATGGGGAGTTTGTGTTATACTCCCTGTTTGGCTAGTATACTTACCATGTCAGACCATAGCATTCAACGGCAGTTAGCCAGCTCTGTCAGGCCGAATTTTTTCCGTGGCCAATGCAGTCATAAGACAGTCACGTGATGTCACCCCACTTCCGGCCCCGGAAGAAGCCAGTGTCAACTTCCTATAAGTCATTCAGCGAGGCCTGGTGTATGGTGACCCCGAGAACCTTGGCGCCAGAGGGGAAGGTAGGGAGGGAATTAGAGTCTGACATGGTAAGTATACTAGCCAAACAGGGAGTATAACACAAACTCCCCATTTTGGCGTCATATACTTTACCATGTCAGACCATAGCAGAATTTAAAGGAATCGGAGGAGGGCGAGCGCCCTAGTGGTTCTTGGGGTTGACCGATATGGCTGCATTGGCCGCCACAAAGGAAATCCCCTTAGACCCATCAGCTCTGGTCATGCGGATATCCCTCAGGTAAAAATTAATGAAGGGATTTTCCGAACGCCAGTAGGCTGCCTCCAGCAGGTGGCGCACGGGGACAGAGTACTGGAACGCTGTGGAAGTGGCCAGTGCTCTGACCTCGTGGGCCCTGGGTGATAGGACAGGAAGATCCTTGTACGCCTGAGCGTAGGTAGATCTCACCGTCTTGGAGAGCCACCTGGAGATAGTTCCCGCCGAGATATCTCTAGTATTGTTGGGGTTGAGGGAGATAAGGAGTCGTCTCTGGGAGGAGCGCCTGGGGCGTGTGCGTTCCCAGTAGTACCTGAGACACCTGGAGGGGCAAAGGTCCATGTCTCCATCTTTTTCTCCCTTTCCCAAATGTCAGAACTCCGGAAGGAACTTGAGAGAGACTGAGCCGTCCCTGTGGAAGGCGATATCTGTGGGGTCACCGCTGAGGGCGTGAATCTCACTTTGTCTTCTGGCCGAGGCCAGGGCGAGGAGAAAGGTGGTCTTAAAGGAGAGGAGGTCAAAAGGAATAGAAGCAATGGGTTCAAAAGGGGTTTTTCTGAGGGCATCGAGGACCGTAAAAGGGTCCCAGAGGGGAATGCGCCTAGGGGACTGAGCTTCCCGTAGAGCAACTCCTCTAGACACCTCTCTGAGGAGAAAGTCATTGTCAAAAGAAGGGCCCCCAGTTGACGAATGGTAGTGCAGATAGCTGATCTGTAGCCCCGAATGGAGCCAGCCGACAGCTTAAGGGAAGAGGATAGGTGGGAGAGGAAATTTCCTATTTGGATGTTGGAGGGGCAGTAATGGGGAACAGAGTTATCTGAGCACCAGGTTATCCATCTCTCCCAACGGTAGTTGTAGAGGGATTCGGTGCTGGCTCTGCGAGATGCCGAGGCGAAGTCCCGTAATCCCTGAGAGGCCCCTGCCCCGGCTAGTGTGTCTAGGACGGACTGGGGTCTCTCCGAGTGGGGGGTAGATGCAGATGTTCGCAGTTGGGCTGGCATAGAAGCCACGCGTGTAGGCGAAGCATCTTGGGATTGGAGTGAGGAAGACCTGACCGGGGTTGTCTCAGCATGTCCCAGCGAGGGCTGAGCCGGAGGGGGGGAACCTGGGTGAGGGACTTGGGGTCCGGGAACCAAGACTGGGTCGGCCACCATGGCGTTACGAGGATCAGCCTGGGTCTTTCCAGCCTTGCCTTCCTGATCACCTTGTGTAGGATGGGGAAGGGGGAAAGGCATACGCCAGTAGGCCCGTCCCGGGGAGGGATAGTGCGTCGACTGCATCCGCCTGGGGATCTGGAACGGGAGAGACGTACAGGGGCAGGTGATGGTTGAAGCTGGTGGCAAACAGGTCGATCATGGGCACAAACCAATGGTTGCGCGACACCAGCGAAGGAGGGCCTCTGTTCTGAGGGAGAGGCCTATGGAGCGGGCCTCTCCCCCTTTGTTGACATAGCAAGCTACCGACGTATTGTCCGTGAGGAGGAGAACAAGTCGGTGCGCGACCTTGTGCTGGAGTTGGAGAAGGGCTAGCCTGACCGCTTCCAGCTCCCACTCCCCGAGGCGTGACTGTCCTCCACGTGGGCCCCCCAGCCCAAGTTGGAGGCGTCTGTATAAAGTTCCAGTGGTTGGGTTGGGTTGGGAGGGAGATGGGGACCCCGGTGGAGAGAGTGGCTGGAGTGAGCCGCTCCTCCGTCGCCGAAATGAACCAGTGTCCGAGGGGAATGACCTGGTCCCAGCGGTCGGAGGTCTGTGACAAACGTCGGCGGAACTCCCTCTGAAGTTGGCGTTTGGGGACCCGCCGCAGGGGAATGAGGGGAGACAGGGACTCCATCATTCCTAGGAGGGAGGACAGGGTTCTGGCCGAGGTGTGGGGTGCCTGTGACAGGCAGGAGATGAGGTCCACTATGCGTGCAGGCCTCTCCGGGGTCTGCCAGACGAACCGTAGGAATCGTCTGTGGGCCGGGTGAATCAGGATCTGAAAAATAGGCGTCCTTCAGGTCTACGGATGTGGCCCAGTCGCGATGATGGATGGAGTCTCGGATCTGGGTGGGGGTCTCCATCTTGAACTTGGTGGGCCTGAGGAACTTGTTGAGGGGCGAAAGATCTAGAATGGGCCTCCATCCTCCCGAGGCTTTTGGGATCACAAAGAGTAGAAGCCGGGGTTTGGGTGGGAAATCTCCGAGATGGCCCCTCTTTTGAGGAGGTCTTGGACTTCCGTGCGAAGAGCTTCTGCTTTGGCGGGGGAGGGTTCGTTGGGGGAGGGAGGGGGAGATAGCATGAGGGGGGGGACGCTCGTGGGCCCAAGGAAGGCGAAACCCTTCCTGTAGCACCGCCACTATCCAGGGGTGAGGCGTATGCGTCTCCACTGGTGGGCATGCCGGGAGAGGCTGCCCGCCAGGGGGGGCGAGGGTCTGGGCTGGTGGGTGGGGGATAGGGCGAGGGGGGGTGCTACCTGATCTAAGTCCCCCTCGGGCTGTCTCCCTAGTCAGCTCCGGGAGCGTGACTGTTGGCCTAACCGAAAATTTTGCTGATGGGGTTTTGGCTTAGGCCTTGGGAGAAGATTAGGTCGCTTGGCGGGCCGTGCGGTGCGGGAAGGCGATTGTCTGGGATAGGGTCTGTGCCTGGGGAAGGAACGAAGTGGGGGTCTAGCAGGGCGTGGCGGTGGCCTGGGCGCAAAGGACACAGCCTGCTTGCGTTCCTCAACTGCTTGTGCTATGACGTCAGCCGAGTAGTCGCCAAAGAGCGACTGGACCTGGCCCGGGATGCATCGCAGGGCTGCCTTAAGCGTCGGGGAGAGAGAGGTCCGCGCCAGCACGGCCTCTCTCGCGACCAACAAGCAGTTGAAGTGGCTTCTGGCTGCGCTGTCCGCCGCAGCCGAAAGGTGATGCGAAATCCTGTTAACTAGGTGTCGCATGAAAGGATCGCTGAACAAGCGAGGGTCAGGCTCTTGGTGCGCCTCAGAGCCCGGGTCCCCCGGTACTGGGATGGCACCATCGTCCTCCGGCCATAGAGCCTCCGCTCGCTGAAGGGGCATGTCCAAGTAGGTGTGTCCCGCCGTGGTGTGGAGGATGCCCATCCTGGCTACTCGGACCCATTCCTTTAGGTTCTTAAAGGAGATGGCGCCGGAAGTAGGGGGGGGCAGGTGGGGGATCAACCGACGGTCCGACTGGGAAATGCCCATCTCCCTGGTCACAGGGATTGTCCGTAAACAAGGAGGCGACTGAGGGGTTCTTGGGTAGATTGGTCTAGATCTCTGGGCCGGGGGAGAGGGAGAGAAATTCGTCAGCGGGTGCGGCCTCCCTCCTAACGAGGTCTGGTCGCCACCGTTCTATCGTGCGGACATCGTACAATGAGGTGGGGGCTAGCTCCTCGTCATCGTCCGCCTCAGGGAGGTACTGGTCCTGAGAGGGTTCATAGCACCCGTCTTCAGGAGGTAAGTCGAGGGGTGCCTGTAGTGTGTCCCCGGTGGCCCTATAATCGGCGGCCGGGACATCGTCCTGCCGATAGGACAGCGCCCGAGGAGGGAGACCAAGGTCGACCCAGGTAAGTGAGGCCGGGTGCCACATTCGACCATGTAGCTGGTCGTGCTGGGTGTTGGCGTTAAGCCACTGGTCTCTCTCGGGGGCATAGAGCCACCGGTCCCCGGGGAGGTAAACGGGCTGTGGCGGCCCTGGGGAAAAACCATGGTAGGTAGGCCGCACTCAAGGTCTGACCAGCGCGTTGGGCGAATGCGTAGGTCAGACATCCGCCGAGTCGTAGCCACGAGACCCTCTTCTTCTTGTAGGCAGAAAGTCCCCGGGGACCCGGGTAACCTGAATCACTGTTGGGGGGGGGCTTGAGAGGCCGTGGCCTGTCGTCCCCGTCCAGGTCCGTGCACTGCACCATACACGTCCTTGGAATGGGCCTGGGAGGGCCATAATGGTATGGAGGAGGATGCGGAAGTCGAGCCCCCAACCCGCGAAAGTGCGGATTGGTCAGGATGCGGTCCCGTGTTCCTCCCCCTGGAGGAATATGTCAGGTTACCCTTGGTCCCGCTGGTAGATCCTCCCCCCGGAGGAGCGGGACCGCGGACGTTGCCCAAATGGGGATCCGAAAGGTCGGTTCCCCAACGTCCAATACCCCTAGGGAAGAAGGTGACGTTCGATCGGGGTAGGTCGACCGTCCTTGTGCATGGGCACGGCCGGGCCCATGGCGCGGCGTGCCCGCACGCCCAGGATTATGGACACCACCGAGGTCGTGCGTCGGGGTGACCATAAGGCTGCTTCCGGAGTCGAAGCGCTCCTCGAGCTCAGGTGTTGGCTGCACCTGTGCCCGGTGGGGCCGAGCGCTATGAGTGCACGTATCAATTTGGGGGGAAAAAGAGATACGTGACTCATCAAGGCGAGTGACGGATGGTGATTCCATCCCAGATCCGTCACCCGTGCTGGTCCGCGGCTCGGCAAGGTGCCCCGGGGGCCGAGATTCGCGTGACTCAGCATGATAGTTAGAAGTCTCCGAGCGAGTCCGTAGGCTAGAGGGCAAGCTGGCCGATGGAGAAGGGGTGGGGGAGGGCGAATTCCGTTGGCTAGTCTTTGCTCGGCCGGGCCCCTTGAGGGGAGCCTTGCCATTAGACTTTCTGGGCAGCACCTTGAGGGGAGCTTTGCCCTTAGACTAGCAGGCAGATCAAATGAAAGGCATTTTGAAATGGTGGCCGCTTGCCTATCAGCCTTGGGACGCCGCGGTCGTGCGTCCGTCGGTTTGGTAGACGAGGAAGATCACGCGTCCCTTCCGCGGAGAAGTCGTCTCTGTCTACCCGAACCGTACGTTCATCAGTGCGAACGGATTGCTCCGAGATGGAATCGACCCGCGGGTTCTCCGGGAAATTGAGCGAACTCCGAGCAGTGGAGTGGCTCGACCCGGCGGTGTCCTTCACCATGTTGGGCACAGGTGGATAGAGCAAACCCGGAACACACGACCGCAAAGAGGAGACAAGGTGGCCGATCGAGAAAATCAATTAATCTCGATCGTCCGTGTGGTGTCGTGCAAAGTGCTCGAGAGATCGACTGAAAACTCGAACTACCCGTACACGCCACCGGTCGTGTGACTGGTATGGCTATTAATAGCAATCTCTACACGTGGAGTATCACTGTGTATAGGTGTGATAGTTCTTGGGCACTAAATCTTAATAAGCAGATCAGTGTCACACACCCTTACTCGAACACGTTCTACCTGTGAAGGGTAAAGAGTACAGGTGTGATAGTTATTGAGCCCTAAACCTTAATAAGCGGAACCAGCACAAAATGCGTGCTGAACCCGAGGCTCGGCAATATGGTGGGGGAACACGACCGGCGAGCGGTGCCGACGATCGCGAGTAACAAAGTCGCGAGAGTGCCGGTAAAAGAGACAAATCTTTAATAAATACGCTCCCGAGAGTGCCGGTAAAAGAGACAAATCTTTTAATAAATACGCTCCCACCAAGAGCCTCACACGGCAAAAATACTCAGGGTCTAGTGCAAGCCGGAACCAGCACAAAATGCGTGCTGAACCCGAGGCTCGGCAATATGGTGGGGGAACACGACCGGCGAGCGGTGCCGACGATCGCGAGTAACAAAGTCGCGGGAGTGCCGGTAAAAGAGACAAATCTTTTAATAAATACGCTCCCGAGAGTGCCGGTAAAAGAGACAAATCTTTTGATAAATACGCTCCCACCAAGAGCCTCACATTTGCAAGCCACAACTGAATCAAGTATAGAACAAAACACAGCAAAGTTAACACAAAGGCAAGTATAGGCGAGACAGAGCACAAGACTTATCTTGCTTTGACGGCAGGCCGAAGATGAATGACTTATAGGAAGTTGACACTGGCTTCTTCCGGGGCCGGAAGTGGGGTGACATCACGTGACTGTCTTATGACTGCATTGGCCACGGAAAAAATTCGGCCTGACAGAGCTGGCTAACTGCCGTTGAATGCTATGGTCTGACATGGTAAAGTATATGACGCCAAATAAACATTACAACAGCATCACAAAACACTGCGTCCTACCAATCAGACATAAGGACAAAGGGGCATGATACAGTATCCTGAGGGACAAATATCAAAACAAACAGGCAATCTACCCATGTCCAAGAGGACAAAGGTTTAGATAAAGGGAAAAAAATATGACTTCCAATGGGCCAAATATTACAATAAGCAGGTAAAAACACAATACCTACCCCCTTTCCTGGTGACAGTGTATCGTGAGCCAGGTAGCCTGCAGGTAGAGAGCTAGCCACGGGTATACCCTGCTCCCCCACCACCACTCTGCACATGGATAGAGGTCATGTGAACTTTTTGTTTGGGGAGACAGGTCCCATGAGTGGGGAAGGCAGAAGGGGCTGCTTCTTCTATAAATCTGACTCTAGTGCAAAAATCATAATGGAGAAAGAGACAGAGTAAGCAAGAAACAGAGAGCATGGATTTAGATGTGCTGGTTTGTATAAATCTATGTTTCGGTTTATGTGACAAAATGAGTGTGCGTTATGGATGTGTTTAAGTATATGTGTGTGTGTATGTGGGGGATAGAGGAGGGGGTAGAGAGAAAGGAAAATGGACTAGGAAACAGAGAAACAAAAATGGACTGACACAGACAGAATGCGAGTGTTAACGTTTGTGACAGAGGAAACATTTTTTGTCTAAAAGCAAGAACACACACGACAACATGTATGACAGTGTGTACATGTCCGGCTGGACATTGCCTCTTACCTCCCTTCATGCAACAGAGGCATCCAGGCATAGCCCACTGGGTTTCAATGGCGTCCTTCTTTTTCACAGACGACGTGGACAGACGACTGCCGCTCTTGGAAGCCTCACAGCTGATGTGGTAGAAGCGGAAGAACAAGTGATGCCGACTGTTCAGCTGTACTGGTAAGGAGATTTTCACCTGGAACAGGGTTAGCTAAATGAAGGTCTAGTTGTGTTGATCAAAACTACAGCTTACCCGTTTCGAGGTTACAGAGCAGCCCCCCCCCCCCCCCCCCCCCCCAACATACAGAATGTGCAGCATTTATTCACTAAAACGTTATTTCACCCCCTAAAATCAAGCTCCGTGAGTGACCTTCACCCTCTTACACAAAATGTCAATGTTGACGCACTCTCTGAGATCCTTGTGAGTGCATCTACTTTTAAAGTCCCTGGTGCCGTTTCCTCCACAAGTCAAGAGTCCCTGCCCTATCCATACCACAAATAGCCTCGTTTCAGCACACATTCCCAGAAACATTACTTTGAATGGTCAAGACTGAAAATGTACAGTCGTAAGTGTTGAAGGATTTCTTGTAGTTTGGGGCTTTCTCAGTTGTTTTGAATCAATTTTTTAATGCAAATTGACAGTAAGTCTTGTCATCTCACTATTGAGGACCTCTGGATGTCACTTTCACCTGTACATCATGTTCAACTTTGCTTTCTGTTGAACATCATAAAATGGTTAACAGAGCAATTGCTTATTACTGAAAGCTGACTACAATCAAGTCTTTCAAGGTTTCAGCATGTGGCTAAATGAAAAAAAAACCCAGCATATTTACCAGCAGCTTATCTTTGTATCATTTATTTCTTTAGGATATCATCCTTTCATTCCATTGCATAATTATTGCATTTACTGTTATCACTAAACATAACAAAGTAACTCTCTAAGGTGAAAGTGAGGATGAAAATACCCTGTAAAACATCAGCCGGGGGTGAAGCCACCCTCTTCACTAGCCAGCGACAGAAAGCCCTGCAGTGCACTGGGCTGTACTGACAAAACAGCAGCTGTCCTCACCTCATCCATGAAGTTGGGTGTGGTGGAGTGGTGCTGAACTGTGGTGTTGGCCATGGTGGTGAACGCCGACATGCCTGGCAGACCATAGATGCGCTGAAAACATCAAACCGCATGTGAGCACCAAAGTGAATAAACATTTGATAGGACTGCAATTTTTCAATTACAGAGCTTTTGCGTTTCTTTGACAGCCACACACCTTCACTTAAAAAAAAAGGTGGGGGGAGGGTGAAGATGGACAGATTTCAGAACATTTTTTTTCCACTCTTACTTCCATAAGGAGATAAACAATACTCTCTTAACACTCTTTTTTTTTAAGCAGCCACTGAGGTGCCGTGATTAGCATTGCAGGCTGGGGACTGTGAGGCTGTGGGTTTGATACCATCAGAGCAAAATATCTATGTGATTTTCTCAGCCCTAGCTTACTCATACTCAAGCGCTGAGTGTGCTCTGAACACATATATGGTAAAAGTGAAACCACACAGTCTAGTTCCATCTACTTTATGGACAACACTGCAGGTGTCTGTATCTGTCTGGCCTGGCTGACACAAGTGAGGTTGCAACAGGATGGCCACGGGTATGGCTGGGTATGGTGGAGTAAGAATGATTCTTGAGGGAATCAGGTCATTGAGTAGGCACCCCCCCCAAAAAAAGAATTGGAAAAAAAAATCTCATAACAAACCTTTACCATGCTTTAGACGGATTACAAAAACTGCACCGTATCTCATATGTCTTGAAGGGCATCTATATGTATGTAAGTATATTATGATTTTCTTTTAAAACAAAACAAAAAAATGAAACAAATGATAACTGTCACAGCCTGCACAAGTCTGATATTGAGCAATATCTGATGCCCAACAGCCTGATATGAAATCAAGAACGGAAGACTGAAGCAAAAGCACATGATGCTACACTCTCACCTTTAAGGGCGCAGCTCTTTCGTCATCACTGTCTTTCAGTTCTATACTGCAGGCTATATTGCGTGCCTGAAAGCAGACGAGAAAAAACAAAAAAACACCACTGTGACTGTGACCAACTCAAACCATAACGCCCATTGATCAAACTAAAAGAAGAACACACTACACTGGACACTAGGTTGCAAACAAACACGTGAAACCATACATATATATCAGTTACAGACATGCACAATGCACATGCTCTCTCTCACCCTCCCTTTGAGTTACACACACACATACACACCATCTCTGTCTCACCCACACACATACACACAAACTTTCTGTACCTGCACCATCTTTTTCTCCGTCTGACTTTTTTCATATCCACTGGCTAAATCCTACCAACCTGTTGCACCTCCCCCATCCCATGCTCCTTCTCATACACACACGCATGTATTCAAACATAATGTACACAAACATTCACACACATAATGAATTGTACAAAAGCATACATGTTTAAATATCGTTCGCTTGTAACCAAAGGAAACTATCTCTTGACTTGATGGGGCTTTCTGAGCTGCACTTACTATAATTCAGAGCTAAATTTATCGACACAATAGAAGAACAGCAAGGGGAGCATAGACCTTTGCCCAACACCGATCCTGGATCTGCTATTAGATCTAGATCCCCCACCTTGGATCCCCAACGAAATCAAATGTTTCTGTTTTTCAGCCACATTCAATCTTTCCATCATATGTCATCAAAATTTCTGAATTAGCTTTTGTAATCTTGCTCACACCACACTTAATCTTTCCATCATATGTCATCAACATTTCTGAATTAGCTTTTGTAATCTTGCTCACACCACACTTAATCTTTCCATCATATGTGTCGTTAAAATTTCTGAATTAGTTTTCATATTGTTGCTCAGAGACTGAAGACTGAATCAACAGATGTTGGTAAAAACATGACCTCTTTGGCGGATTCCTCATTCAGGTCATCTGTTATGCAGTCAACAAACACTGACGAGCAATTAACACCACTTAACACACATGCACAGCAGCGTCAACACTTTTCAGTCCCCAAAACACAAGCAGTACCGACAAACACAAGCCTACCTTAGCGAAGGTTTTCTGACTGTCATACTTCAGCGACAGAGGGTAGACGTACAGGTGGTTGAGATAGTAATCGAAGGTGGCGCACAAGGAGGCCGACTCCGGAACAAACTCTTCCACTTCTAACGTAGGCACCTCTGTGGGAGGGCTGACGAATGGTTTCACTGGCACAAGGGCTGGAGTCAGGGTGTCTGAAACATTGGTGTTAAGGACCAAGAAAGGTCTTTACTTTCATTGTATTATGCTGTCTGGTATAGAAAAGTTGGAGTAACATGATCTAGCATGTCTTGTGTTCTGTTCATTGTTCAACAGTAGTTGTGACAAAATCTCAAAACTGTCTCAGTTAGAAGATTCAAACAGAGCTACACAATTTGATGACATCAACAATGGTAATGGCGATGAAAAATGGAAGACATGTTACACAAGAACGCAGCTGAGACAACCAACATCAAACCTATATGTAAACATGTACTAATTAACACACCCATGTCGGACTTTTTTCTCATTAATGTCACCTCCCACCCACCCTTTCCCTCACCCTATCGTCCCCAGCCCATTCCTGGCCTCCCACCCACTTATCCCCATCCCCTTTTCTTCCTGTCTTCCCATTTCCTCCTCCTGTATCAATTTCATCACCACAATCTTACACATACGCACACACAGATACGTGCACACACATACACACACAAACACACTTAATGATCCACATCAAGATTTAGGAAAAACCTAAGAATCTAAGAAAGAAGATGAAACAAATAAAGAAACAAGAAAGAGAGAAACGTAGTGAAGTAAAACTTACTGTCTGGCACCTGGTCAGCATTGAGTTGCTCAAAGACTATTCTCAGGGTGCCTGGGATCACCTGTAATTTAGACGACTTCTCTGGCCTGGATCACACACACACACGCACACACACACACACACACACACACACACACACACACACACGCCAAGTAGTATATACGTTTATGTCAGTATCACTCATATGCATTTACTGCGTAAATGTTCTGCTTGGTTTTTTTTACATCAACACTGAATGTTCTGGTGAAAATTATGCATGTCTTGAATAAAGTTTATATGAGATGTAAGCAAAATTTCTAATGAAGATATTCATTCTGATTAAACAAAAAAGCAGACTTGCATGGAACAATCAAGGGTATGCATGAAAAAGAAATAAACAGAGAGGCAGAGTCACAGAGAGACAGAGAGAGAGAACTGAACTGAACAACAGAACACACTCACTTCTTGAAATCTTCCAGCTGTTTGAGAATCTCCTCGTCAGTGAACTTGGACCCCTCGAACCGATACAGAGAGAGGTCTGATGGCCCAATCATGGTTGAAGCCAACGGTCTGAAAACAGTCTGCCTGGATCAGAAAGACTCGAAACCATCTTAATTTCATGACTGAATCTCCACTTTTAGCCCTTCTACAACATTCTCCCTGGACATCAAATACAACCCAACTGACAATCTAAAATAATGATCTCGTGAAAATTCATCATCAAAATACAATAATACAGCTGTGAATTTTCTGGAATCAGAATTCAGCTGACAGCTAGGGAAAGCATTGGGGGAGTGTAAAGGATGAAGCAGAGATGGGAGAATGGGGCAGGGAGAAGATGGGAAGGGGTGGGATGTTGGAGTATAGATTTGGGGTAATTCCATGAAATGTTGAAATTTTGGAATTTCATTTGTCAAATTAAGAATTCAAGGAACGGGGCTGATATTGCAACAACAACAACAAAAATCAGGAAGTGGTAGATAAACCATCAACAATAAACAACAATCTTATTCATAAAAGCTGCGGATGATCAATATTCACCTAGCTGACCAGGCAAAGGGCATACGGTAGTGGCCGATGCTGGCACAGTAGTGTTTGACAGTGGTGTGGACCTTCAGTGCTGTCTTGCGGTCCTGGCCCTTCAAGTAGGGTTCCAAGCACTGGGACAGTCCACCCTGCAGGACTTTCTCCACTCGCGCCACCAGGAAGATCTCTGAGTGTCGACGTACCACTGAGAAAATACCCTGAAGAGACCAAAGGAGTTTCTGCATTTATATGAGAGTGGCATGCCTTAAACTGTCAGTGAGTGTGTGTAACTCAGATTTACAATTCTAAATAAATCTTATCTTTAAAATCTACTGAGATTTATAAACACCGTGTATATAACATGTAGTTTTGCTTCTTTTCTTTTTTTTTTCATTTGGTATCTTAGAAATCAACACATTAGCCATACGCAGTTTATTCCCTATAAGAAAACAGTGGTGAAAAGAAACACATAAAGCAAACCACTCAACATAATACTAACAAAGCCTGTGTATTCTGAGGAATGACTACCATGAATTGAACTCATACCAGAAATGGCCATTTCATAGAATGCAAAGGAAAATCAAGAACAAATTCTTTGCATCCTTGTAGTGAATTCTGTAAGGTCTTACAGTAACTCAGTTCACTGCACAGCAATGAAATTCCCAACTATTGTCTGCTGAGGTGAAGGGAACATCACACAGCCCGGAGCTTTTAACTTGTGTTGGAGTAACTGCATAGAAAAGCTCTAGCAAAGTGACTGTCGGATACTGGATCACCAAGCGAAGGCCATGTACACTAAATGACTGACAGACTCCAGTCTGCTAGGGAAGGGGAGAGAACAATAAGATAGCAGAGTTACACAGACTAGCAGGAAACAAAATGTACTAACAGAGGAGTCAGTCTGTGGATTGGTGGGAAAGTTAGTAAGCTAGTGCATGCACACAGGCAATCTGTGACATCACTTGGGTAAATATACAACAGGTTCACCTGAATTTTACATCAAAGTCGAGGCATTTTGATTCAGCATGTTTGCTTCATCAAGCATTGCTGGTGAGTGATTACCCAAACTGAATTATCAAACCAGTGTAGTTGGCACAGGATATGTACACCATATGGATCATAACGGTCTCCCCAAAAGACTGTTCTATGGTGAGCTGCTGGAAGGCAAGCATTCCCATGGAAGACAAAAGAAGCAGTACAAAGACATGCTGAAGGCCTCACTGACGTGCTGTAGCACCGCCCCTGCCTCCTAGGAAGAAGCTGCTCAAGGTCACACAACCTGGCACACCATGATCAAATCCAGAGTAGAAGACCTTGAAATGAGGCAAGTGCAGGCACAGGAACAAAACTGTCAGCCTCGGAAAAAACAAAGCAAGCACCACCTCTCAACCTGGCTCACCTCCAAAACTACCGTGTCCATACTGCAACAGACTATTCATAGCAAGAAACGGCCTGATCTTCGCACACACACCCCCCCACCAACCAGTGATAGGAGAAGTCATGGTCATCTTCGCTGGACAAACAACACAGTACCATCACTAGCAGTAATTTTGATATTCTGCTACTACAGCTGTTACTGTCACAATCTCACCTGTCGTTTTGACTTAGAAATCCAGTCGTCCTTCAGGCCATTGACATCTGGGGCATCACCTCCTCCCTTGTGAAAGATACTCAAAAGATCGCCTGGAATCATGTCCTGGATTTCAGGTTCGTTGGGGTTGACATGAAAGTCCTCGGAGATTTTCTTGTGTTCTTTGGCATCGTAGATGGCAAAAGTGACAAAGAAGGGTTCAGGCTGCAAAATGAAACAAACAAACAAAAACACAGGCTGCAATCACTTGTTTCTGCTCTTCATGACTCAAACGCTCAACCAAATTCACACTTTTGATGGATTTTTTTCTTCTTGGATCTGTTCAAATCTTTCCATGCATGCGAAGCCATTCGCTCTGTCTCTCTTGTTCTCTCAGTCTCTCTCTCTGGCTCATTTTCCCCAACTCTAATTTCTTTGCTTTACTCTTACTCTCTCACTCTCTCTCTCTGGCTCATTTTCCCCAACTCTAATTTCTTTGCTTTACTCTTACTCTCTCACTCTCTCTCTCTGGCTCGTTTTCCCATCTCTAATTTCTTTCCTTTACTCTTACTCTCTCACTCTCTCTCTCTGGCTCGTTTTTCCCATCTCTAACTTCTTTCCTTTTCTCTTACACTCTCAGTCTCCCTCTCTGACTCATTTTCTTTCCTTCTCTGTACACAAAAAGGTTACACGTCCTTTATGGACGACAAAATGGCCCTTGATATGATACACATCCACTGCTACAGGGAGGGACTCAGGGCAACTCACGTTGCAGGATTTCTTGGGTCCTCCGGCGTCGGAGAGCTGAAGCTGCAGCCCTGTCTGCAGGTACTCCAGCCTCAGGAAGAACCTCTCCGTCACAGGTTTGGGGAACACCTCCACTTCATCCTCATCCTCCTCATCCAGATCCTCCTCCATGATCATTCTCTGCGCAGGGAAGTGAGGAATAAAGAATGAGTGAGTGTGAGAGTGTGTGTGTGTGTGTGTGTGTGTGTGTGTGTGTGTGTGTGTGTGTGTGTGTGTGTGTGTGTGTGTGTATGCCGCGCGTGTGTGCATGCATGCATGCGTGCGTGTGTGCGCACGTGTGTGTGTGTGTGTGTGTGTGTGTGTGTGTGTGTGTGTGTGTTCTCGTGAGGAGTAATGCGCTTTGCTGTCCTATGCTAAGACATAGTGTGGATGTTTGTCTTGGTGTGGGTAATGTCATATATAGTATGGTGAGGGTGGTGTGATGTGTTTTCTAGAGTGGCATCGCAAGGTGTGGCACAGCGTGCAAGCCTGCATGCGCGTGTGCATGTGTGTGTACATGTGTATGAGTGTGTGTGCGTTTGTGTGTTTTTTTAAGCAGAACAGTGTATGCTTACCCTCATGTCAGGATAGACTGCAAACAGATTCTGCCTTCCTTCTTGTCTGGCTTTGATGAGTGATAAATCTGTCTCCCTAGAATACTGAAACAAAATACACAACAAATGAGGAATCCATAGAGCATGTCTCCTGTTTTCTTTACTATGAAAAAAAAGAGGTGGGTGGGAGCATTACCCATACCCAAAGCATTTAACCAACATCCCCAAATAAAACTGATCAAGCAAGAATGGTGTGTTTGTTGAGAATGGAATTTAATGATCGCATGTTATGTTTATCACTGTCTACCTTCCACACCACTTGTGAAAATCCACAGGTTATAGTACTTCCGCTCATGTTTTGGACATTACTCATCTTTAATGCTTTATTACCTCATACGATTCAAATGCCTGTGTTCTAATATGCAGGCACGCATACGCATGTATGCATGCACTTACAGACACACACTTGCAAGTACAGCACACAGAACAATGTCAGTTTTATTATCATCATGAACTTTCTGTTAAACACAGTCATATGGATAATGTAACTGATTACAATCATGTGTGCCAGCATAAATATCTAAACAAGTCTTTTATTCACAGATTTATTCACTTATTCATTAATTCAAGTATCAATGTTACAGATGTATTCAATCAAACTTGATTCACCGAATTGAAAAGAAAACCCCAGTAAAAAGCATCTCGCATCTCCACAACCAATCAACCACAAAAAAAGGGGAAGGGGCGCTGGGGGGTGGGGTAGGGGTAGGGGTGGGGCTTTCTCACCAAGTCTTGACAAAAAACAAAATTCCCATCTAACCAAACCACTTAACAAAGCAGAAGCCAAGTCTGTTACATTTTGGCAATTCTAGTGGATCCTGCATGGAGAATAAAAGTCTAAATAACAAACAAGAAGAGGAACCCTTGCTCCCACAATGAGATAAAATCACACGCCTGTAATGAATGCCGTTTTATGCACAGATTCATCTTACACAAATGCCAACGCAGAGCACACAGAACAAACAAGGAGACATCCCCAAAGAAGATGCTCCAAGCTTGCAACATATACCCTGCATTTAACACACACAGAACAAACAAGGAGACATCCCCAAAGAGAGATGTTCCAAGCTTGCCCATACACCCTGCATTTAACAACACACAGAGCAACAAGGGTAAGAAAAATGAAGAAACACGAATAACATTCACTCATGACTGCCACAGCTTTTCTGATCTTGAATGTAGTCAACACTTGAATTAAACATTTATCCATGACTGCCACAGCTTTTCTGATCTTGAATGTAGTCAAACACTTGAATTAACATTTATCCCATGACTGCCACAGCTTTTCTGATCTTGAATGTAGTCAAACACTTGAATTAACATTTATCCATGACTGCCACAGCTTTTCTGATCTTGAATGTAGTCAAACACTTGAATTAATATTTATCCATGACTGCCACAGCTTTTCTGATCTTGAATGTAGTCAAACAGAACATACAGATGAACAGAAACAAATACACACCAACTCTGGTTCGACTTGAAATGAAAGGAAACCTTTCACTTCTTTTCCTCATTACTTTGGAATTAAAATCACGTAGTTGTCTTTTGGTCAAACTGCTCCTTCAAATTTCTTTTCACAATGAATAAATTCTCAGAGTTATTCTGCTTCAGTCATGAAAGCTCAATACGTACTGAGGTCCAAAAGCCGTACAGGTTTGTGCTTACCACCACAGACATACCCCCACCAAAACTAGTGTGTTCTTTTTTCAACACTGAAAAACCATTTTGTGACCTTAAATGTTTCATCGCAAACTCAGGGCCAGGTCCTCAAGCTGTGTTGTCTTGGGAGACTCCACACAGTTCTGAATGGCTTTAATTTTGTGTTGTGTGTGTGTGTGTGTGTGTGTGTGTGTGTGTGTGTGTGTGGTGTGTGTGTGTAAGAAAGAGAGAGAGAGAGAGAGAGAGAGAGTGGTGTGTGTGTGTGTGTGTGGTGTGTGCACGTGCGTGCGTGCGTGCGTGTATGTGTGTGTGTGGTGGGGGAGGGAAAGGGGAGATCCCATCTTTCAACTCTTTTCTCCCTTCCCCTACACCACATTCAGCTCTGCACTAGTGACAGCAACCCACAGGGACCTACCAGTTCCCAGAAACCAAAAGGTCACCTGTCAGAGGATAATCTCTGTTCTTATCACACCATTATAGTGGTCTTCAGTGGTGCCTGTTCCCATTTCTATAGACTCACGGCATCACCTACTAAGCTGCCAACTGACAACAAGTCCTTAGTCATGGAGTCCACTTCAGTGAGCATCTCCCTTTATGGGCCTTATCATCACAACTATGTATCATATATCCATCGCAATCCACGCAACCAAACTCAATGCCCACAACAGCTCTATGCTGGACATTCCCAGGAAAAAAAAAAGACCCAGCGCGACCCAAAGGAACTCCAGCACAGACCACTGAGAGAGAGCCAAAAGATAAAGGACTGCCTCTGGAGATGGTGCTTAGTTCAGCTAGCAGAGAGACTGGTAAAGATCCCTACAGATTGTCTCAACCTCTTAATGGCACCAAACAGGATTGAACTGACCTGTGCAGTGTGCCATACTTTCTGGTTCAAACCAGCGATCTTTCACAGTCTATGCACGGTATTTTTCTGTGTGTGAACTATGCACTGGCCTCACCTGGGAGAGGCCATCGCCATACCTCAGCATCTCAATGTTTTTCCTGGCCACATGGTATCTTTTACTTAACGCCACTCCCTTGTTGCCATGAGATTACTCACTGCATGATGCATGCAGGATTTTGATTTATCCTCTTATCCGAAAGACTATCACCCAGACCCACTGGTGTAGTGGAAAGGGTAGGGGGCAAGAACCCACCCTAATGAGAGACTCAGATGACAGACACCCTAGACTGCCTTCTTTGTTGGCCACGCTATCCTCATGGCTACCTTTCAAATATCGACGCATGTACATGCATATGCACACACACACATGCACGTGCACACATGCACATGCACACACAACATACACACACACACAACACACACACATACACAAACCACCATATTATATACTATAAGCTGATTCCAAGCATTCACCCTATAGCTGATTTTCCAACACCATGCAAACAATGAATGTTAACCCACAACGTATGCACAACTTCAGCCATTTTCTTTTTCATTTGACCATGAGATTTGTACAATCATGGTCCATATAAACTTATGAGTAGTAACAAATTAGCATAAACAGCAATGACAGTTATAGAAAGCAACATACTTCAATTAATTTTATTTCAAGATATGCATTCATTGATAGATTAATCCTTATTGGCATACACCTGGGGATCCAAAATAACCAGACAGAAAAAAAACTGGCCTTCACCACCTTACACAAAGAAACTGAAACCAATTAACATTTCATTCATATGAAAGTCATCAAATAAAAGCTCCAGTTCTAAAAAAAGAGAAAAGGAAATACTATCAACACCAACAAACGAACCAAAAAAAGGATAACAAAACAACTGGAGAATACTTTGATTTACCATTTCATGTGGAAATGCTATTGAGTGCATTTATTCTTATTGATGTCCTGGATTGGACAGAAGGACAATGTATGTACAAAAGGCATAAATACAATGCGTTTGCTTCTTACTTTCACAAAAGCCACTCATACACAACACAAACGCCACACAGAAAAAGCCCCAGTTTTTTTCTGGAACAACGTTCTGATTCTACCTCAGCTGTTTCCTGCGTCTCCTCATTATGTTTCCAGCAACTGCGAACTTGCAAGCAATTCAAAACTGTGGATTACTGTGAAATGTACCAAAGTGCTGTCATTACAGTTTCCATCCTATGAATGTGAATAAGTTTCGGTGACACAAAAACACGGAACTCGGTGCTGTAAACCTCAACCAAATGAACTGGAAGTCGCCA